>OX030950.1:22973962-23243962 GCA_943735915.1 Pherbina coryleti | reverse complement strand
TTTTTTGGAAACTAGAGCAGTATAACGTAACTTCGTCACGTCAAAATAATTGGCGATGACCGCTGACGCCGTTCATTGTGTTCAGCGTATATTCTAAGAGTTTTGTCGTTGTTTGCAAGCGCTCTATCAAGAAGAGGCAGAATAAAGTGAAATGTGAGCGGAAAACCTTTTTTTTTCAAATTAGAAATCAAATTATAAATTATATATCGGTTCTATGCACCTCGGGTAACATTTTTTGTAACGGAAAGTTTTTCTAGCTTAGCGCATTTTGTAATTATTGTCAGTTGAATTTGTAAAAGGGAGCGTTTCGCACTCAAAAATATTGCATTAGAGGGTTAATTCAATTTTGAAGCTGAGATATAATTTTCCAACCATTGCAAACAGCACAATAGCCTCACATACATAAAAATGTTGTGAATACGTTTATGCTGGAAAATGTCAAATTTTCGAATGGAACTGTCAAAATTCATCTGTCTTTGTTTAATGTTCTAGAGGCGCAAGACTTAAAATGCACCCCTCGTGACATTTACCATTGTGGAAATACTTCCATGCAATGACGTTGCACCATTGCTCCATTTTTAATCTCAAAGCGGCTCTCTCCGAGGCCTTACGTCATCATAATTTTTATCTTTTTTGATTGTAAGGGCTAAAAGTCAAAATTTACTGAATTATAATAATTTTTGCCGTAACATCTATACATAGAACATTACAATTCCATGTAACAAATTTGAATTTTCGTTTCTTAAGCTTCGCCCTCCGCATCCCAATGACATACATCTCTTATTATTTTTTATTTTTGTCATAAAGTCAAAGAATTTCCATTACTTTTATCATGGCACCTAAGCACTGTGAGTAACCTTTCCATGCACCGCCGATGCGTTTTGGAAAAATGCTTTTACAACTTTTTTGGAAACCTGAGTGATAAAACGTAACTTTGTTACGTCAGAAATCATACTTTTGATATCATCAGCTACAACTTTTTCTTGAGTCGATGGTTCAACCTTCACTCAAAAAAGCGCATGGATATAAAAATACAAATGGCTATACATTGAATACGAAACTTTAAAGGAATCTTTATAATAATCTTAAATTTTTTTTTATTTGTATAAACAATTCCTATGAACTGCTGAATAGATTTTTATTCTGTCTCAACAAGACATTTATTTCATCACATTTAAAACAAGCAATGCCCTTACTTCAGCGACTGCAATTACAACATTTTTATCCAACTTAATGTCTTTGTACAAAAGTTATTTCGTGACGATCCCTATTTATGCCAATGAAAAGATGCGTCGCAGTAATTTGGCTTAATTACTGTGGCATGTTTTAATGAGGATTACACCAAAAAGCTGGTAATAAAGTGTTTCAGAATTGTAGGCAATTTTGAATATAATTGTTGTCGACTTAAGGATGACGAATAAAATTGTTGTCATTAAATTATGTTAGTAGCGAAATCACATTCTTAAGCAAATAAGACAAATTGATGTAATTTTAACTTCTATCTTTATGAGTAAATAAAAAACATAGAAAATAAAAAAAATCATAAGAACAACGAACATTAAATAAGCAGAAAGGACCAACTTGACAAACGAAAAATTAAATAAAAAAAAAAAAAAAATTTCTAAGAATCGAGATTGTGTTCAACGACTTTAACTCTTAGGATTCGTACTAGGATAGACTCATTCTCCAAATAGAGAAAAAAAAAACAAACTCTACATTCAGATCAATAATCACCGGCACATTTCAGCCGACTCATTTCAGCTTTAAACTATAACTCCTCTTAAATTTACGCTGGCGTAACGGAGTATTTTTCCAGCAATTTGAGTTTTTAAGGGATTCCTCAGTATTTCATTTATGCAAAATAAAAATGGAGTAAAAAAACCAACAAGTTTCCATTTCAATTGCATTACGGTGGAAAAGAAACGAAAAACAAAACAAACGTAAATTTTAGCGAATTATAGAGAAAAGGAAATTTATTTTTAACCCATATAGCTAACTACATCTATCAAAACAAAAGAAGATGAAAATAAAAAAGAAACAACTCTCTGCACTATATGTACACAAAAAAGGTGGCAAGGATAGCTGCCTTGCTGGCGATCCTGACTGCTTTAATGCGTAATTTATGCAGATTAGTATCCACGAAGCTTAACCATTTAGCTTGCTATAAATTTTCAATACAAAAACAACAATAACACTAACTAGAGCAGCAACAAAAACAACAAAAGGGCAAACTTTCGCCATTTTTCGTTAAAGTTGTGCACGAAATAAGTGAAAAGTTTGTTACACCTACGAAAAAACAGAACAAACTCAAACAAACACTTATAAACAAAGCTACACACACCAATATTCGGTCTAGAACACTGGCACAAACATCGATACTGAACACACACACACACATACTCACAAAGATACATTAGAGCTGATTGCATAATTATGCAAATTTCCAAACAATGAATGGAAAACTACTAAACTACTTTGTTTAAAAGGATTTAGTAGCAAATGTTTATGCATACGTGTGTGTGTGTGTGTTTGTGTGAAGAAGGAGTTTGCTGGGTGTTTTGTTTGTATGAAAGTCTCTGTAAAGTGCCAAAATATTTGCATAATGAACCAAAAACTTGCAGCTTTCAATTTCTGTTAAATACTTTTATTAAAGCTTTGATGCTGCAGGAGCTGCTTGATGTTGGGTGTCCTGATTTGCATAGCGAAACCATCACTTCAAATATTCTTTGGCACACTTTCAATATAAGCAACCTGTTGGAAGTATTAACAAAAACAATGCCAACAACAACAACAACAACAACATCAACAAAGATGACAACAACAAACAATGCTTAAATACAAGCACGATAATGACAACAACTTTAACAATGTTGCAAAGACAAAGCCCTCCACATCAGAAAAAAAAACTTATTGTAAAAGTCGCTGTATTTTGGGAGAAATTTTAAGGATCAATTTATAATTTTTGCTTGAGCTGAAATTTTTTCATAATTACTACGTAAGTAGGGCAATTCCACAGAATTGTGACATGATTTGAGAATTATTTGTTTCACCATCTAAAACTTTTGGTAATGAAAAGTTATTTAAAAAATATGGCATCATCTTAAAAAAATATCAAATTAGCTCACTTGTCATTAACAATATAGTTGACATGGCTCAAAAGTACTGTGTGAGAAAGAAAAAAAAAACCTTAATTGCATGCCTGTTTTAAAGTAACGGCATTTCTTTCGTCGCGATCAAATGACCAAGCTTAATTGGTTTTTCGCTCCATTACGGTTTCATTGTATATTTTGTGAAGTTATATAAAATATTTTATGAAACCTAATAATTAAAAAACTGAAAAATTCGACTTGCTTATATTTTGTAACGCGAGTTACCAAAACCGTATTTTTGTGCATAACATCTCTATTTTTTACACAAATTGATTAGAATCTGGTAATCTCTTCGAAATACGTAAGTACATGAATAATATGGATTTATTTTGGGTTTGAATATTTTTTACTCATTTTTAAACAAATTTCTTTTCTGTAACGCGAGTTACCGTTGACTTGGTTTATAGGCAAAAGTCCCAAAATTATATTTACATTACTTAATTTTTATAAATATATTGACAATTTTCAAGGTTTCAGTCACAATGCCACTCTCAGCAGCTGAAAAGTTCGTCAAAGAGTACGGTAATGTAGTAGTAGGAAAAAGAAAGTTTGCCAATTTGCGACCGCAACAAGTATATCTATCCAACAAGATTCCACACAATGTATGCCTTTGTAAATACCATGAGAACTATATTTTATCGTTAAGCGCATTGAATAAGGTGACAAATTTCCCACTATATAATTACAATTTCATCAGATCCGTACTCTGTGACAAACCAAAAAAGAAATGCTGGCTGCATACTTGTGAAGGTTGCAAAAGCATATTGAAAAGAAAGTTGTATCAATACGCAGAACCATTCCTCCTAAAGTTACTTGGTACGAGTGGAAAGAGTCAAATAGTAAAATCAGCAAGTTATCGAAAACTGGAACAATTATGGAATTAATTACTCATATCCTTGAAATGACACCGAGTTTTTTTCACCACTCGTATATAAAAAGGTGTCAAGCCGATTCTTATCAGAAAGATAAGCTTGCTGTATCGTTAGCAACATATGATCCATCTATTGTGCTATTACAAGTAGACTTTGCCGAGAACTACACTTGCATAGCTCAAGATGAAGTTAAAATCTTTCATTGGCCTCCATTGGCAGCCTCAAGTTACCTTGTTTACTGCCTCATTATGGCACTCTGGAGTACAGCGTCCGATCGTTTTTGTTTCCGATGACCGTCAACACAACAAAACAACTGCTGTAGTTTATATCAATAAAATATTGAAAAGTCTGCCAGCAAGTGTAAAACTTGTTTTAATATGGTCTGATGGACCCGTATCACAGTTCATGAATCGTTTTATAGCCGAAAGTATAAAGCTGCTAGAGGAAAGAAATGAGAAGCATTTAATATGGAACTATTTTGCGACATCTCACGGCAAAGGTCCTGTCGATGGGATAGGCGGAGCTTTAAAACGATTTGTTCGGAGTCAAGTATTAAAAAGAGAAGCCATTGTATTCAACTCCGAACAATTTGCTGAGGCAGCAAAAGATTCCTCCATTGAAGTAGTCAATGTTTCACCAGATGAAATTAAAGAGACTGTAATGAAAATTCTCCTTGAAGATATCTTTTTTAACGCACCAATGATATCCGGTATATCTAAGAAGCACGCGATTCGTTGGTATAACGGTCATTTGCAATTGGCTGAAACATCTACTGAGCTGAGTAGAAGCCGGATGATAACGAACATTTTTCACATAAAAATATATAGCTCCGGTAGCGACAGTGATGATAATATTCCTCTGGCTACTAAGTTTAAATAGAAGTAACGCGAGTTACCAATTTTATGTAACGCGAGTTACCACATACTATATAGAATATCTTAAATTTTAATAATACTATTTTTGTACTTTTTTTTGCAAATCACCCTTCCTTTAATCTAAAAACATAATAAAATATCAGAAATGGATTTATGTGTTCAATTTCGCAGATTTTTAAAAACTTAAAAAGTACTCAAAACTTTCTGTCCGAAAAATGTAACGCGAGTTACCATTTATTTTTTACTATGTTTTGAAAACGTATATTATTTTGATTACAAATTTTAAATGGAATTAGTTAAGTATAAATATTTCTTCAAATATAAACCATTTTTGTATCTCTATTCGTTGAACTCGTAATAAAATTTTGGTTAAACTCTTACAAATGTTTTCTTCTTGTAACGCGAGTTACCATGGAATCACCCAGTAGCAGACTAAAGCAAAAGCAAGAGGAAAACCATAACCAAAAGTTAAAGCTAAAGCAAATGCAAGAGAAAAAGCAAATGCAAAAGCAAAAGGAAAACAAAAGCAAAAGCAAAAACAAAAGCAAAACTAAAAGCAAGACCAAAACAAAAAAGCAAAACCAAAAGCAGAACCAAAGGAGAAGCAAAAGCAAAAGCCTCATGGCAAAAGCTAAAGTAAAAGAAAAAAACAAAAGCATAAGGAAAAAGAAAAGCAAAAGCAAAAGCAAAATAAAAATCAAAAGAAAAATTAAAAGCAAAAGCAAGAGAAAAAGCAAAAACAAAAGCAAAATCAAAATCAAAATCAAAATTAAAATCAAAATCAAAATCATAATCAAAATCAAAATCAAAATCAAAATCAAAATCAAAGTCAAAGTCAAAATCAAAATCAAAATCAAAATCAAAATCAAAATCAAAATCAAAATCAAAATCAAAATCAAAATCAAAATCAAAATCAAAATCAAAATCAAACTCAAACTCAAAATCAGAATCAGAATCAGAATCAAAATCAAAATCAAAATCAAAATCAAAGCCAAAATCCAAAATCCAAAATCCAAGTCAAAATCAAAATCAAAATCAAAATCAAAATCAAAATCAAAATCAAAATCAAAATCAAAATCAAAATCAAAATCAAAATCAAAATCAAAATCAAAATCAAAATCAAAATCAAAATCAAAATCAAAATCAAAATCAAAATCAAAATCAAAATCAAAATCAAAATCAAAATCAAAATCAAAATCAAAATCAACATTAACATCAACATCAACATCAACATCAACATCAACATCAACATCAACATCAACATCAACATCAACATCAACATCAACATCAACATCAACATCAACATCAACATCAACATCAACATCAACATCAACATCAACATCAACATCAACATCAACATCAACATCAACATCAACATCAACATCAACATCAACATCAACATCAACATCAACATCAACATCAACATCAACATCAACATCAACATCAACATCAACATCAACATCAACATCAACATCAACATCAACATCAACATCAACATCAACATCAACATTAACATCAACATCAACATCAACATCAACATCAACATCAACATCAACATCAACATCAACATCAACATCAACATCAACATCAACATCAACATCAACATCAACATCAACATCAACATCAACATCAACATCAACATCAACATCAACATCAACATCAACATCAACATCAACATCAACATCAACATCAACATCAACATCAACATAAACATCAACATTAACATTAACATTAACATTAACATTAACATTAACATTTACATTAACATTAACATTAACAGTAACATTAACATTAATATTATCATTAACATTAACATTAACATTAACATTAAAATTAACATTAATATTAACATTAACATTTGCATTAACATCATCATTAACATTAACGTTAACTTTAACATTAACTTTAACATTAACATTAACATTAACATTAACATTAACATTAACATTAACATTAACATTAACATTAACATTAACATTAACATTAACATCAACATTAACATTAACATTAACATTAACATTAACATTAACATTAACATTAACATTAACATCAACATTAACATTAACATTAACATTAACATTTATATTAACATTAACATTAACATTAACATTAACATTAACATTGACATTAACATTAACATTAACATTAACATTAACATTAACATTAACATTAACATTAACATTAACATTAACATTAACATTAACATTAACATTAACATTAACATTAACATTAACATTAACATTAACATTAACATTAACATCAAGATTAACATTAACATTAACATTTACATTAACATCATCATTAACATTAACGTTAACATTTACATTAACATTTACATTAACATTAACATTAACATTAACATTAACATTAACATTAACATTAACATTAACATTAACATTAACATTAACATTAACATTAACATTAACATTAACATTAACATTAACATTAACATTAACATTAACATTAACATTAACATTAACATTAACATTAACATTAACATTAACGTTAACACTAACATCAACATTAACATTAAAATTGACATTAACATTAACATTAACATTAACATTAACATTAACATTAACATTAACATTAACATTAACATTAACCAGAGACTATATATTCTATAGACTTTGCATCAGAAACACTCGAGCAATTCCACTCAGAGATTCGGTTGTCAAGATGGGCACGGCGAAAAAACGGTGGCCAGGTGAACTAAAGCGCATGGCGTCGATAAAGTTATGTTGCTAGGGTTTGTTTATAGACTCTAGAACTACAAAACTTTATCAACAAAATTGTCGTAAAGCCATGTCTATATTTGTATTCATAGGAATTCTATGCCGACGGACGGCTTGTTTGTTTACATTTTTTTGCATGCTTTTTGTTGTTGCTCTTATTTCTTTGTTTTTCTGCAGGTTCTTGTTTCGCTAGGATTTTTAGCTTAATATTTGGCGATCGTCAGAAATTTTATATTTTTGCGATTTTGTCTATCTCGATGAAGCTATAGGAAAGTCGCTGTAACTTTTTTAATTCAGTTTGAATTGAAATGCACCCAAGGATAAAATTGTAGATAATTTTACCACCTTTAAAATGACATCAAAAATTTTTTTGCTAAATTTATTAATTTTTTTTTAACTTATCTTAACTTATTATATCTATATATATAAGTCCACCCTTTCTGAACGAATATAAAAAATATAATTTTTTTCATAATATATTGGCCTTGTTGCCACGCAGGACAATCGCCAGCTAGAACAACTACATTGTATTGTTGCTGCTGTAATGGCCTTGTTTCCACTAAAATATGCAATAACAATATTTAAATAAATTAAATATTTAAATAAAATAAATAAATTAAATATATATACTTATAGGTTATTGTGAATAAACTATAAGTCAATTACACTATAACGAACAAGAAAAAAATATGTTTAAATTATAGCCTTAACATCCATTAAGTTTTATATAAAATTTAAGACTAAATTTTCTATAAAATATTTTGTAATGAAAAAAAAAATTAAAACGTATCTTTTTTTTAGTATTTCAAATAAAAAAATTACTTGTAAAATAAATTTAAGTGTGGAAACAATAAAATATAGCAAAATAAAACAAAATTAAAAAATATGAAATCGAAAGCAGAGTGTATTTTTATTATTGTTTTATAAATAAACTAAAAGCTAATTTATAAAACAAACAACATTAAAACTAAGTTTTAAATAAAACACAATTACGAAAAATTTGTTAAAAAATGAAACAGTTCATATATAACACAAATAATAAATTAAAAAATATCATTTTGTAAAGACTAAAAGAAAATTTAATAAAATTGAAGTGTTCGAATAAAGCAAGAAAATTAAATTTAAAGATTAAAGAGTGCCAAAAGTCAAAATAAAAAAATATAAATGATATATAAGATAAATATGCACACATAAATATAAGTAAAAATTAAATATAAAACTGGAAATTAAAAAATGCTTTACTACTTTCATTTACTTTTCATTTTATTTTTACACTATCTTATTTCTTGCTAAATATACAATGATTTTTTTTTAATTTTTTAAAAACATTAATTTTCAAATTTAAATTTTCTATTAATTAATTTTACGATTTTTGTTAATTGTAGTTATTATTTGCTTTTTTTTTAAATTTTGTTTCATATTTTTAAGATTTGTAAACTTGAAAGTATGAACACAGAATTAAATAAATATAAAAAAAATAAAACAAGAAATTGTTAGAGTAAGTAATAAAATATTGAAATACGAGTCTAGCTAGTGGTCTAGCTGGCGATTGTTCTGCGTGGCAACTAGACCAATATGAATAATGTTTGTAATTTAGGTAGCTGACGGGTGGATATAAATACATAGGTAGATAGATACAATATAATAAAAATAATTGAAATATTGAAATAAAAATAGTTAATTTAGTAAAAAAATAATTTTAGATGCCTTGGGTAGTAACTCAATTAGAATTAAAAAAGTTACAGCGTTTTTTCTTTAGCTTCATAATTTGAGATACCGGTACAAAATCGAGTAAGTATATTTTTTCTGACGCTCAATGAATCGTAAAAAAATTATTTTTGATGTAATTTTAAAGGTAAGAAAATTATCTGTAATTATGTCTTTGGATGCATTTCAATCCAGTTAGAACTAAAAATGTTACGGGGATTTTTTTGTAGCTTCATTGAGATAGACAAAATCGAGTAAGTATAACTTTTCTGACGCTCAATAAATAGTAAAAAAATAATTTTTGATGTCATTTTATAGGTGATGAAATAATCTATAATTTTGTCCTTGGGTGCATTTCAATCCAAGCAGTATTAAAAAAGTTACAACGATTTTTCCATAGTTTATTCATTTCAGATAAGTAGACAAAATCGCGTAAATATAACTTTTCTAACGATCAATGAAATGCATTCAAAGCAGCTAAGAAAATTCTGTACAACTGAAAAACCATGCAAAAAAGTTTTTTTAAAAAACATGAATAAATATAGTTAGAAAATAATTTTTGATGCCGTTTTAAAGGTAATAAAATTATCTACAGTTTTGTCCTTGGATGCATTTCAATCCAATCAGTATTTAAAAAGTTACAAAATTACGATTTTTCTATAGCTCCATTGAAATAGAAAAATTGCAAAAATATAACTTTTCTGGCGATCAATCAATGAATGAAATGCAGCCAAAGCAGTAAAGAAAATCCTGCAAAAGTGAGACAGTTGAACAACAACAAAAAGCATGCAAAAAAAATGTAAACAAACAAGCGTAGTATTTCAATGAAAAAAATAAAATAAACAGGCTTCTCGACAAAGTTTTGTAGTTCTAGAGTCTATCAACAAACCCTAGCAACATAACTTTATCGACGCCATGCGCTTTAGTTCGCCTGGCCACCGCTTTTCGCCGTGCCCATCTTGACATCCGAATCTCTGAGTGGAATTGCTCGAGTGTTTCTGATGCAAAGTCTATAGAATATATAGTCTCTGCATTAACATCAACATTAACATTAACATTAACATTAACATTAACATTTACATTTACATTTACATTAACATTTACATTAACATCATCATTAACATTAACGTGTTAACATTAACATTAACATTAACATTAACATTAACATTAAGATTAACAATCTAGTTAGTTATTGCTCACAAACAAAATAATAATACAATGAAACCGGACTATGAAACCGGAAAATGACTGTGACATGAATTAGGGTATGGATTAGGATAAAAATTAAGACACCTAAGACACACCTTTTCAAACTAGAAAAGGAATTACGTATATTTGATTAAGTCAAGAACTTGGTCTTGGATTAAAACAAGAGTTTGGATATGAAATAGGAGTATAAGGAAACATCGTTATGTCAAAACCTACGGTTGTGTCCACGACACAGCCAGCTCTTTTTTTTCTAGTGAATGCAATCATTTCATTTCTGCACAATGATTTGATGTTGCTGAAAAAATTTCGAGGTGACTTTTTCATTCTAGGGGGTGACTTTTTATATTTATTTTTGATGACCCACCTTAATATATATATATATGGGACGTTGTTTATCAAATTGGCCACCCCCCTAAACGTCTGAATTTTTGAGATAAAAAGTTTCCGGTGGCTTGAAATTTTCCTTGAAATCTCTATTTCTTACCGCCGTTTGGCACTCTTGAAATGTTTCATAATTTAGAGGTGCTTTGGCCACTTATTTCGACAAAGGTGATATTTTACCATCAAAATAATAAAATATTTTGTAAAGTGTGTTCCATTGAAAAAAAAATTGCTTTGTTTAAGTAGGGGTTCGAACCTGGGCTCTGTTCAGCATCGAGTGGCCCACACACTGTGTAAAACTCTCGGCCACTTCCGACACTTTAATAAATATATTTAGGCCTAATAATATATGCATTTAATTGTTTAATTTGTAAAAATAGTAAAATATATTTTTATATCACTCAGAACTTCCCCCAACATTTACCCAATTCAGATAACCCACAGTTCTCACAACTAACATCCAGGCACTGAGACTGTTGCTCAAAAAAAAAACAAAAACTTTGCTCTTAAGAGAAAACCACTTTTCCATGCTTCACAAAGGAACACTCTTGCACTCTATCCTAGACAAATCTGCATATTATTTCGCACTTTGATTGAATATGTAAATCGGTCTTAAATGAATTCAATTTTATATGAGATCCAAAAAAGATAACGCAATATTTGCCTGGTTGGCTACGCTTACACTGCGAGTTATCTACAGAGCAACAAAAACAAACTCATCAACAACAACAGCAACATTATCGACATGCCTGTCATAGCTATCGTCTAGGCCATCATCGCATCGTCACCATCAGAGTCTGAAGATTATCAGCATCAACGTCATCGCATCTTCATCATCAGTTTTCAACTCATTCACATTCAATTTAAGCGCGTGAAGAGTTTGGTCCTTAAACTTTTTGCTTTTTCCTCGCTGCTTGCGATATCATATTCCGGCATCATGTAAAGTAATCTGATGGATTTCTCTGTGTCGCGTTGGAGGCGAGATATAATGGGGTTTTTTTTTTTTTTGAGCCTGTATCCGCCCATCAATTGGCGAGTGTTATTTTTTTTTTGTCTTTTTAATTTTTGTGGGTGTTTCTATGCGCACTTTACAAAAGAGTAGCAAAGGAGAGGAGATAGCTTTTAGCAGAGTAGTCGAGCTTTTCGTCTGCAGAATCCCTTCATTGAAGTTTCAAATCCACCGACAAAAAGGTTGAATTCACTGAAGAAGGACTTTGCGAACGGAAATCGCAATTTAAGTTTGTTTATTGAAAGGAATCGAAGAGAGTGAAGAGGAGAGATGTGAAAGTTGTCAACAAAATAAATATAAATCAAAATAAAAAACCCAACAAACAAAGTCGAACGACAATATTTATTGACAAGCACAACTTTCTCTGACGTACATGACGTACAATAAAACCAGCTTTTGTTGCTAAATCAAGGCAAACAAGCAAAATGCTTAAGATTATAAAGCATTGGGCAAAGCATAGGATACAAGTTAGAATTCTCTCACGAAACTCGTAGGATAGAACATTGAAATGAAGAAGAGCTTGTGGTTAGGAAACAAGCGTAAAGCGTTAGATTAACAAAGATTTTATAGAAACATGCAAGATTGAACCACAATCAGAGAAGTCCAAGAACTCAATAGCTCAGCTGATCTTACCACTGAATTTCTCACTTCAAATTAACTGTCAGACACTTTGGTTTATGGACAATTTTTAATCTGTCTAATCGTCATAAGTACAACATAAAGTAGCTTTCATATAAAGACTTCCTAAGACAGTCTCTTCATGATTATCCTTATCAAAATCTTATTTGGCGGTCTCGGCAGTCGAGTGGTAGCGCGATAGACTGCCACCCCAGAGGTTCTGGTTCAAATACTTACCAGGCCCTGATTCTACGCTTTAATCTACCTTCATCTCTTGCCTTATTTCTAAACAACCGAAATTAAAAATTTATCAATTGGACTCAAAAATTGTTGTGGTTGGTGGAGAAGTTTGAGGAGAGGATCGTTTCGTAACCTGAATTTACTGAGTTAAAGTCATACGAGTAACTCTTGGCTCGAACCAAGTCACACTTCAATGAATAAGTTTAATACCTGAAATTATTGCTTCAAGTTAATAAAAAAAAGAGACCTCAGGACTTTCCCACTCCTATATTCCCACCAGCTTTAATAAAGAAAAAGCTAAAGTAAAAACAAACTTGTTCGGTAAGCTTTGTGAAGTCAGTGCAGCATTCTCCAGATTAGCGAAAACGTCGAGTCGAATGGGTCTTGCAGTGAACGCCGATAAGACAAAATAGCTAGTGACAACTAATAAACAGTACCAGAATCTTGGAAACCACGTTGACAACACCTTCTTCGAGGTTGTTAAGGGCTTTGTCTATCAGGGTCTAGAGCAGTGTAGGGCATTTTCGAATTTCTTATTCACATGTGAATAGGCTGCTTTTCGCTGCCGACGAAATGCTATCACCAGTGTTGCCAGAAAACTGTGATTCAAAATCGTAATTTTCAGATTGAAAATACGTCATTTCAATAAAAAAAAAACGTCAGTTATATATTGAAACTGAAAATAGCGCTCCATTTGTAGTTGGCAACTCTAAAACCTTCGTCTTGTAATTTTACCGTTTTTACATAACCTAAAAACATTTAACTTTCAAAGTATTTTTGATTCAATGGAAAAGTCAACAGGCTGTGGATTCTGCAAATCTGTGTGGAGCACGTATGGAGATTTCATTTCGTGCTACGGATGCTCTAACCTCTTCCATCCCAAATGCATGGGGCTCTCTGCCCGAATCGGCGATGCATTGCGGAGCTCTACGCCCAATGGTATGTTATGGTTTTGCGCCAAATGCAGAAATATTTCCAATGCCATCGTCCTCCAAAAACTTTTGGAATGCTGCTCTTCTGCGGCGAGCTTGAAATCTAGCTTTGAGGACATTAAGGGAAGGGTTCCCTCATTTTGGACTAAAAAATCGATTTTTTTTTTGCAAAAAATGAAAGCCACATATGTGTAGAATATGTGTGTAAATGGATTTTTCGATCCGACGAATATTTTTCGAATGGCAACGTCTTGAAGACACCTATCTTACGCGCGCTACGTCCAAACTAAACTTTTGAAAAAACTTCAAACGCGCTTATCTCGAAACCACGTTTTCCGATCTAACTAAAACTCTCAGGCCTGATCTATTGATCCGATTCTCTTTATCTAAGAACTGTTTGGAAGTGCATGCTTTTTTGTACGCCCTGAACTAACATCATGTATAAAAATTATTTATTTATATTTTTTTAACGTTGTTGAAATGGAAAAAAACAAGCAAAATTTGAACTTTTAGTTCTAATGTTCATTATTTAATGAATTTTACATGGATAATAACAATTTTAGTTCCAGTCATAGAAAATATCATTATCTTTAAGTAATAACAACAATTTTTGATTTCAGTCCACCACAAGCAGCGGCAGAATTTTAGGTAGGACACCATGTTTCGCGCGTAGGGGCCCACGGAAATGTGCATTTTGTAGCCGCCATTTTGAATTTTTTCAACTTTTTCACTTTTTTAAATTCTCTGATAATAAACTAATATAATCATCAAAACCAAAAGTTCGTACGCCTTTTCATTGTCCTACAACAAAAATACAAACTTTGCCTTATTTTTGTCCATAATGAGGGAACCCTTCCCTTAATAATGCCTTATCTAAACATTCCAGCATACTTCCGGCTTGTTAGAGTTTTTGCAAGAAAGTAATTCCGCTAAGCCATTAATTTCACCAGACCCTCCAGTTAATACCGTGTCTGGCAAGGCAAACTCTGCTCCTAGAACAACACGAGCATCGGCAAAGGCATCTCTCACTTCTATGAATCAACCATCTCTATGGGTTCAAACTGAACAACCTTTGAGTGCTAGCTCTAATTCCATAAATGCCTCTTATAACTTCAGCTCACTTCCATCAATTGATATTCATACTCCAACCAATTCTGCTGTTGTGAATCGTGCTCCTGCTCTTGTAGCTGCTCTCGAAACTGTTTCGCCTCGACATTCAGAAACATCTAGAACTAATGAATTGTCTCTTGTTCCTCCACCAGCTGTCAACTTAGTCGCCTCGTAAAATGATATTTATCTCCAGACTGTCTTTTTCGACATCGGTGAATGACATTTTGGCTCATATTAATGGCAAAATCTCATCTCTATCAGCACCTTTAATCTGCTATAAGCTCTCATCACATTCTGAACGCGAAATATCATCTTTTAAACTACATGACTTGGACTTCGGCTCATTACTATCCACTAGTCTTTGACCAAATGGAACTTTAGTCCTTGAGTTCATACCGAGACCAAGATATCCTCAGGGCCAAGCGAGCTCACCAAGATTGTCTTCGTCTTCTCAAAAAAACTACTAGTTAGATGGGGTCTCAACTTCGATTACGATAATATTCTTTGTACTATCAGAATATTGGAGCTATGCGAACTAAAATGAACCATTTTTTATATCTTCTTGCTCTTTAGGTTACGATTTTATCATTTTTACCGAAACTTGTCTAACAAAGCATCATCTTACCTCAGTATTTTTTCACGGAAATTCTTATAATGTCTACCGTAAAGATTGCTGTCCTGATATCACTGGCATGTCTCGTGGGGGTGGGGTTTTGGTTGCAACAAAAAAAACATTCTCCAGTAAACAAGTTCTTCTTTCTCACAATAGTGCCGCTCAATCAATGGCTCTTGACATTGACCAAATCATAGTAAAGATAGTCTGTCTAGTAAATTTGAGCTCTTTCTTATAGTTAGTTACATTCCACCTAATGGCTCGCTTGAACTATATAATGCGCACCTCGAAACTAGCCGTCTCGTTCTCGAAAATCTTTCCTCTTTTCAGCATGTTGTGTATGCGGGTGATTTTAATCTGGGTAACATTATTTGGATGCCTGACCTTAAGTTCTTATAGTCAAACCGAAGTTCTTTTAATCGATTTTTTTAGCCAATTTGATTTAGCCCAAATCTGTAATCTTAGAAATAATCTCAACCGTACCCTCGATCTTATATTTGTCAATAAAGATTTTCTTGTAACTATTGACGTACCTGTTTCGCCAATTTTTAGAAGTACAGTTCATCATGTGCCTATTCTCCTTGAGTTTTCTTTTATCACTATCAGAAACTAGTCAACAGTCATAGACTAACACTTGATTTTAAAAACGAGAACTTTGATGCTATGAATGAACAGCTATCGTTAGTCATTTGGAATTTGATCACTCGTGAAACCGATCTATAAGTTGCTTATCAATCAATCAATTCGTTCCGTTGAAACAGTCTCTTAGCAATAATAACCCTCCTTGGTTTAACAAGAGGCTCTCAAATTTGAAAAAAATAAAGAATAAAGCTTATAAGCGTTTTAGGCAAGATCAATTCAACCGTATTCTCAAAACCAACTACCGTACACTTCAAACTCAATTTGATACACTCAATAAGTTCCTGTATAATTCTTTTATTTCGTCAACTGAACGAACTCTCAAAGAAAACAGTAAACATTTCTGGATTTTTATTAATAATAAAAGGAAATCGAACGGTCTACCTAGCTCCATGTTCTATAATGGATCCTCTTGAGATAAAACTGAAATTATTTGTAATCTGTTTGCAGATTATTTTAAATCTGTGTATTTTCCTGTTCCGCTTTCTGATCCGGTACAGTCTAGTTTCACCTCGGACTCCGTCTTAGACCTTGGAGACCTCTCGTTCTCGATTGAAGATATCGAATCTGCTTTATCTAGCCTCAAAAATAGCACTACCGCTGGTCCTGATGGTATACCTCAAATCACCTTAAAAAATTGCGCCCGATCCCTGGCAACACCCCTCTTCTTGATTTTTAGGAAATCCTTATCCAGTGGTATTTTTTAAAAAGTTGGAAGAAATCGCACATTATCCCTATCCATAAATCTGGTCCTAAACAGGACATAAAAAACTATAGACCGATTTGTAAACTTTCTTCAATACCGAAAGTCTTCAATAAAATCATCTATGAGAATTTATGTTTCATGTCAAAAATGTTATATCTCCAGACCAACATGGGTTCTTAATGGGCAAAACAACGCTGACAAACTTACTACTTTTCTGCAATTTTATTATTACTAACTTTGAATCTGGTTTTCAAACGGATGTCATTTTCACAGATTTTGCCAAGGCATTTGATAAAGTCTCACACAAACATTTAATTTTTAAACTTGCCTCTCTTGGTATTCACTCTAACCTATTGTCCTGGTTTCAATCATACATATCAAATCGCTTCCAATCTGTGAAAATAGATAATAACCTATCTAACTACTTCGAAGTCACTTCTGGTGTTCCTCAGGGAGTCATTTAGGTCCTCTTCTGTTTCTAATTTTCATAAATGAACTCCCATTAGTCATACGTCATTCTTAATGCCTTCTTTTCGCGGACGACCTCAAACTTTTCCGTCCTATTAAATCGAGATCAGCTAATGCTGATGTTCTTCTTCTTCAAACAGACATCGACTCTATTGTTACCTGGTGCAAGCTAAATTACCTATCACTTAGCGTTTCAAAATGTCAATGCTTCTCCTTTTCTAGATCTTCATCTCCATTAGTTATAAAAAAAAATAAATAACTGGCCATTTCAGCCCTTGAAAGGACTTTGACCTAGCTTCTTATGATCAATTGTGTTGTGCGTGTTATTAAGTTTGTACACAATTGACCGAGAAAGGGACCTACATGTTTAACGCCGACTCCGAACGGCGATGAACGTAATGTTCTTATTCTCAAGAAGCTTTACATGGCATTTGATTACTCTCTGAGGTTTGCCATTGTCTGCAGAGAGGTGGCGGCCGTACAGAAAAATTATTTTTAATTCAAATAATTTTCTGTCGCTGCTGGGGTTCGAACCTGGGTCTCCAAAGTTCTTTGACATAGCGGCCACGCACTTTAACCAACTACGCCACGGACGCCACTAATCTCCATTAGTTAGTCTGTATTATATTATATTAATTCTTGTCAACTTGAAAGAGTTACCTCCAAGAAAGACCTCGGCATTCTTTTTGACCCATGCTTGAACTTCAAGGACCATATAAATCTTATCATCAACAAGTCGAACTCAACGGAAATTCAACGGATTTTAAAGATCCTTACGCCCTAAAAAGTTTATACTCTTCTTTAGTTCGACCCCACTTGGAATACTGCGCTCTCCTATGGAATCCATCTTCGCCAATCCATACACTGAGAATTGAAAGAATACAGAAAAAGTTCACAAGATACATGATATCCAAACTCAACTGGAACCTTCATCAGCCATTACCCTACACCACGAGATGTGCCTTAATAGATATCTGCTCACTTGAATCAAGATGTAAGATGCAGTTAGTTATTTTTATTCGTGACCTTATCCATCATCACATCCAGTGTCCTTCTTTACTTGGTATGTTGGATTTTTTCACTTCGCCTCGTTCTCTTCGTAGTCACTTTGTCTTCTGCGTTCTTTTCCACAGATCGAAATATGCTCGAAATGAGCCAATTACGCGATGTGTCATTGAAACGAACAGAATTTTACTAATGACAGATATATTCGACTCTATTCCAAGAAATGGGTTCAAAGTTAATCTTAATCTTCTTCAAGTCTTCCGAATAACCTAGTGCTACTAATCTGTTGGTCGTATTTGATTTTATCTTTTATTTTTACTTTTTACTTTGATGATTCATTTTAGGTCCAATTCCTTCTAAATAATTTCAATCCGATAATCATTGAGCATTCGTAATTTATTTCTAATCTACGTATATATATAAAAATAAGTTGAATTGTGTATGAAATTGATGTTCTCGGTAATGCGTGAACCGATTTTGTTTCGGGAAATTTAATTTCCATGAAAGGTGACGTCAATACGAAGGTTTTTTTGTATAAATGGTCCTTGTATGTGTATTGGTTCATGAATTATAGGCATTTTAGTGAACTTATCAACAAAACAGGTGCGCACATATGGTGCATATGGGGAAATATTTGCAAGGGTAATATTGGAAATAAATGGAATATTGGAATAATTTGGCAAGTCTCACTTTAGTTTGTATTTGCGCGAAAAATATAGGCATAGTAAAAATTGTGCATAGCTCTTTTTTTCCATACCCCCTTTTACCGCCCACAAATCAATAAAAATTCCACATTTAAGACGGTTTTGGTCGTATTAGACTAAAATTTGGTAAATAAGTTCGTATGGTTACTGTCGGCAACTATACTAAAACTGGGTGTGGTGTAAATATATATATATACACCCACTTTTTAGAAATCATTACATGTTTTGATAGTGAAACTTGATATGTAGATGATATGGACCCAAGAGGCCATTACTTTATATTTGAGCAAAAATAAGATAGGGGGGAATTTGGCCACACAGGCCAAATTTATGATATCGAATTGCTTTGGAACTAAATGTCGTATAACAAAAAAAGTCTTTCTACTGAAAAACTGGCACGGGCAATCGAAAACGGGGCGTGGCTGCACCTATATAAGCCAAATTTGCAATACGGAATAGCTATAGAAGTAAAAGTCACAGAACATTGAAACAGAGAATGTAGATACCATTTGGTGATGTCCTTCTACTAGAAAAGGTGACATGCATTGGACAAGGGGGTGTGTCTCCACCCATACAAGCCAAATTTATGATACAGAAAAGCTATGGAAGTAAAAGACAAAGAACATAGAAGTAAGAATGAAGTTACTACTTGGTCATATCCTGCTACTGGGAAATGAAAACTGCAAAAAATGTACAATAGAGAACGCTGCTATAGACTCCAAAACTACTGAGCCGATTTAGCTCAAATTTGCGCAGTAACTATGGGGTCATTCATAAATTACGTTACCAATTAAGTAGAGAGAGAGGTTTTAAAATGTACTACGATAAGTAACGAATGGGGAGAGGGGGTCTCAGATATAGTAATGTGACCAAAAATAAAAAAAAACTCGAAAAAATTGAAATTAATACAACCCAACATTTCAAACCATTTTCATCCTTACTTCTTCATGTTTGACCAAGTGTAGTAAGGGCAGAATTTTTCTTTGCTTGCTTTTCGACAGTTATTTTTTCTATTTTCAAATATTTTTTAATCAATAAATTTGTTTATTTCATATACTACGTTACTTTATGAGGGTGGAGGGGAGTGTTTTTGAAATGCACTACGAAGAGTACCGGAGGGGGGTTAAAAAAAAATTGAAAATCGGTCACGTAATTTATGAACGACCCCTATATTTCGAGTACGAGATGGTTTAGAAATAATAACGCTGAAGGCATTGCAACATTTTCCGGTACTTATCTAGATAAGGTGCAGCAAAGCGCACTGGGAAAAAGCTAGTCTCAAATATAATTTATTTTGTATCTCTCCTCATCTTTATCTTTATTCAGTCTAATTTATGTTATGCTTGTGTTGTTACAGTTTTTAATAATTACTTTGTGATTTTGTAAGCTCGTCTTAAGTAATCTATAAGAGCTATTTGTCTCTGTTTGATGAAAGTAAATAAATAAAGAAATTTGTTGTTTTTTTTGGCTGCATTTTTTTGAATACAAAAAATATCACACCGCTAACAGACACTTGCGATGACAATAAAGTCGATAACATTATCACTTGTGTAGGCAGTGTTGCATGTATAGTATGCAAAGAGTGTTCCTTATCATATATCAATGTTCACACGTTCACATTCTACCTTTAAAATTTATTGATATAATGAAAACTATTGTCTATTAAATACGTCAAATACGTCATTTGAGCTTAAAACACGTCAAAATGACGTATTTAACGTCACAATGGCAACGCTGCTTATCACACCTACGCTATAAGCAACTTCGTGAAATGTACGAACAATGAGCGAACAATGGCATTCGGCCGCACAGTAAGATAAATTCTCTAGCACAAAGCATGTCAGCTGACGTTCAGCATTCTTGAAGGCAAAACCTTGCTGCGCAACTTTTTCACGAAACTTCAGGTACACAAAAAAAAATTTTAACGAACAATGGCAATTCAATTACTTTTTCATAGAAAATATAAATGATGAACTCAATGCTTTATTTGCGAGCGCATTACTTGTTCTACAAATATATATTTGCAAAGAAAGACACTACTCCGTTTGTAATGCAAATTATAATTATTTTTCAGATGAAGAAGAAAAATTGAAGCTTTTGAAATTACAAGTTGAATATGTTTTTACGGTTAACGAAGTTCCATACAATTATAATAATAACAAAAAAATTACGAAGTCAAGGCAGATATAAATCAGAATTTACAAAAGCGTTGTATGCTGTTTCATTGGCCTTGGCAAAGAAAATTTGGCCTGAGATACCGTAAAAGACGCATAAAAATTACTCTTTTATGAATCCTTATCATAAGTCCTTTTTGTGAAGTGTCATAAAACACGACTCATATTTTATTAGGGTGCACACAATGTTTCCTGGGTGGCATGAGAATCTGTTCAGTTCAGTTATCATATTGTTTTCAACGATTTTTTTCTTCACAGTGAAGCAGAGCTGGCGCGCTCTCTCGGGCACACACACAAGTATGCGTGTTTATTTGTTAGCTTGCCCATCACTGGACTAGAGCCATGGTATAATACAAGGTAGCATTGACAGTTCCTTGGGAAACCATCTCCTGTCAAAAAATATAATCAAAAAGAGAGCGCACACAATAGGCCTTTGAAAACACAAACAATGTTGAAAACGTAGAAGTGAAAAAAAATAACAACTTCAGCAGCTGCAGATGTATTAGCACAAACAGTTGTTTTTGACAGGAGATGTTTTCTTGTAGAAGAGAAAATAAGCCGTTGTCAATTCTACCTTGTATTATTATACCATGGTCTAGAGCAAGAATGATAGAAACAAGATAACGCGTTTCGCAAATGATAGAGAGAGAGAGCATGACGTCACAAGCGATATTGTCAGACTTTGGAATAATTTTACTTTGGTGCCAATACCTAACTATTTTTGAAGTGAAACTTCTTAGGCGGCGCTTCGAAATTTGAACGAGAATATTGATGAGTGAAATTTCAAGGTCAATTTACTTCATTTCGTTACACGATAGAGAAGAAAGATATGTTTTACAGTAGAGAGAATGAGATGGATATACATTGTATAAAAGACTTAAAAAATCTGCACGTTAGCGCTGAGGATCGAACCAGCGAACTTAAGATTACAAAGACGGCGCTCTATCCAATGAGCTAAACTCTTCATACAAAAATTTGCTCTATATACCAATTAATCAAACTACTTTTGCTGTAGATGCCCAGCGGCAAAATAAAAAGCGTTCCTAGAAATAGCGCTTTTTATGCGTAGTTTTGATCTGCTTTGAGGATGTGCTTTTCAGATTTTTATACACATTTTGTTCGTAACGAAAACAGAGGGGTAATAGCAAAGCGGTAAGACATTTGATTGTAATGCCAGGGGTCCGAGTTCAATCCTCGCATCTTATAAAATGTTCTCTCTTTTTTTTTGTTTTTTTTAAAGAGCTTTTTAACTATTTGTTTGTAAAGAAGCGCTTTCATCCTAGGATATCCAATATCTATTCTATATTATTATTTAATAATTAATTAATAACTGGCCATTTCAGCCCTTGAAAGGACTTTGACCTAGCTTCTTATGATCAATTGTGTTGTGCGTGTTATTAAGTTTGTACACAATTGACCGAGAAAAGGACCTACACGCCGACTCCGAACGGCGATGAACGGAATGTTCTTATTCTCAAGAAGCTTTACATGGCATTTTGATTACTCTCTGAGGTTTGCCATTGTCTGCAGAGAGTGGCGGCCGTACAGAAAAATTATTTTAATTCAAATAATTTTCTGTCGCTGGCTGGGGTTCGAACCTGGGTCTCCAAGGTTCTTTGACATAGCGGCCACGCACTTTAACCAACTACGCCACGGACGCCACGATTTTATTACGCAAGCGTTTTTTTTGTGATGACCATCAAATCTATACCGTAAATGCGATTTAAATAAAGAGGGTATCAATAGAAAGATCTTGCTCTGTAGATGTGCAATAATGTCTTACTTTTTCTTAAAAATTTTGTATTTAAATAAGAAAACCAAAACAATCTTCTACGAAGAAAGCCAGCTTTCTATTTAATGCCTAAAACTATGTGATAAATTATTTCTCAAATTTTCAATTTCATACAATTGTATTATTAAAGCAGTTGAGCGAAGCGAAAAACGTACAAATATATTTTATATTGATACACTAGCCACAAAATAGCAAGTTCATGCAAAATCGCTATTCCAGGAGCCTTTACTGGCATCGCCGCCAGCTCATTTGAAGGAGAGCATACTTTGCACAGATGATTCAAACATCCTATACCTCTTCTTAAGACATCTGTATTGGGTGATAAGCCCAATTCTACGCACGGAAGGTCAGGTCGTGAAGATAGAAGCTTATCCAACAGAAATTTAGTATCGTTGAATTATAACTCGCTCAGGAGACGTGCTACGGTAAATTTTAGTTAACGACAGAATAGATGTGCTATTAAGCCTCACAACGAAGATATTGCAAGCGCATTTTGGCGTTTTAACGTCATACGGGTTTACTAGTAAATTTTAATATGAATTTGGTTTACTTAAAAACCGCTTCAGATGTGTGAAGCACTATGGCAGAAGCGCTTGTTTAGTGCTTTTGAAGCGCTTCGATTACCGCTGGGTGGCAAAAGCCGCAGATTGTGTGCTGATTGCGTTCTATGTGTGGAAGACAGGGGCTTGCCATGACTCGGGTAGAAGAGAGAAAGATTCAGCGAAGCAGAAGTGAATAAGAGAGTTGCCCTGAGCGCATTATGATTTTCGCAAAGTAGACTCTCATACTAGGGCTGCCATGCCAATATTTCTTTAGAATACCAACGTTGGTATATCTCTAATTCAATATATTAATATAACCTCTATGAATTTTGCTCATATTACACATACTATATTTTTATTCATAATATTGCGATATAAAATTATATAAAAACCCAAATTCATAAAGCATATGCTGTCGCCCATAACGCTAACTTGACACTGTGCGCAAGAAAAGTTGGAATAAGTTCTTTCAATAGATAACTATTTTATACATATTGTAGTTATATAATTTTATATCGAAATATTATTAATAATAGAAAGTATAATTTGATATGAGTAATATTACTCATTTATATGTAAATAATCACATTTATATGTAAATACGACGCAAATTGGTTATCAAATTAATTGCTTTTCGGCCATAGGTCCATACCAATGAATATTAAATAAACAGAATATTTTTTTTATAAAAACTTTTTATTGTATTTCTTTTGCTTAAAAAGTTCTCTCTTTGCCTTTAAGGTTCGATTATGCAATCGTAAAGCAACGCAACGTAACGTGACGTAGAGTTCTATCTTATGAAAAATAAGTGTTAGTGGTTAGTGAAATCGTAACGTAACCTAGCGCAGCGATGGGTTATATTCCAAATAGAAATCTACGCCACGTTACGTTGCGTAGCTTTACGATTGCATAATCGAGCCTTTACACTAAAATGGTTCTTATTCTAGAAGAGAAAGAGTGTATACAAAGAAGAAGTTTCACTTCTTTACTGTATACACGGTATACTGTATCTCTTTTTTCTTATTTTTATAATATGTATATGGACCTTCTAAGCCTACTACAATAAAATTTTGTCGGTTTCAAATAGTTTAGGAGATAAAAATCTTGAAAGTTTAAAAAATTCATATTTATCGAATACGATAATATTCATATTTTTATACGGAAGAGTATATGCAGCACACACTAGGACGTTGGGTAGTTCTGACTAAAAAACTTTGGGAGCCTTCGAGAGAAATATCTTTCGTAAGATCTTCAGTCCATTCTGCGTCAATGGTGATCTTATATTCTCCACTAGTAGAATAATATAAGATCTTATATGAACAATTCATGACTAAATGATTCTCATAAAGGTGTATTCAAGTAAGAAGTACCGTATAATATCACTTTCGCTGAATAGACGAGCCCTTAATTTATTGTTTTACTCATATATTAAGTGTTTTTAAATGAAATGTTATCTAAACAGAAATAAGATACGGGAAATTTTTATATATTTCTAGATAAACACCATCCCAAGCATCAGTTACCAACGAAAAAGAGGCCTATTTTTTCTCCCCATCATTTTTGGGATCATCTTTTTTGTCACTTTCTTTCTTTTTTGAGCTTGGCTTCTTTTCGGCTTCTTTTGAAGTTGTGTTTGGCTTTTGCTTTGTTGTTGCTGGCTGTGTTTCTTCGGCTGATTTTGGTTTTGGAGGCGTAACTTTCTTAGGATCTGACTTTTCCTTCGCTGGCGATGGTTCTGTTACTTCGGCTGTTTGTGGTTTTGGAGTTGTAGCTGCTGTGTCGCCTGTCTTTTCCTTCGATGGTGTTGGCGATGGCTGCGGGGTCTCGGCTGTTATTGGTTTACCTGTTTGTTGCTGGGCTTCAGGAGATTGTTGCGCTACAGCTGTATCTGCTCCTAAATCACTATCAGCTTGTTTAATACCAGGTGTAGGTTCCACATAGCCCAGTTGGTCTTCGGGCATGTGTGGCCAAAAACTTTCACCTACACCAAGAATATGAGCATTATGTGGAAGAATCACACAAAATTCTTCACAAGTCATCTGTTCATAAGGTATCATATTGCGTACGCGTTCAATCTCTTGCTCATAAAACTTGATGCGCTCATTGGACTCCTTGATATACTTCTCAATATCAACCTTTGAAAAATACCCACTTTATACCTGTGAAGTCTTTGCCACTTATATCCACTTTTACGCACCTTAACTTCACTTTTCACTTTGTCAACCTCCTTGAAGTATTTTGTTGTATCCACTTGTCCGCGATTATCGAATATCTTATTTAACTCCTCATATTTCTTCTCAAAGTCATCGACCATCTTGATGTATTCTTTTCGCACGTTGGTCCTATAGTACTCCCAGTCAATTTTAGGCAACTTCTCGGGAAACTTATCGACGCGCCTGTGCAGAATAGTAAATTCACGCTCTGTTTGGAATAAAAGTCCATTTTTATTTTAACTTACTTTTGATAGTCGTGAGTCATAACTCGAAAGTCAAAAAATTGTTCAAGTTGATTTGATGGCACACGTTTCAAAAGTTCTGCTAAAAGGTTAACGTTCTTTAAATTAGAAATTTTACCATTTATACTACTTGTCAAATTTTTACAGGCCATTAAGAATGAAAAAAATACGCTATTGCTAGAAAAATATGTAATATATGATATATCTGCAAACAAAAAAACAAAAAAAAAAAACAAAATATAATTCGAAGTGGAAAACAAATATATTCCCTAGCTATCACTCAATATATTTCGTTCTGACATATGACTGCTGAAAGTTTTGAAAAAATTTAAATATCTACTTTGAAATTTGGCCGAGCAAGTGAAGGGAAACCTTTTAACGTATTTTATAAAAAGAAGTGATTATAAAATGAATTGATTTTATCAAAGTTATAAAAAATTTTGAAGCAAAATATTTTTAGCTACATTTTTTTCGCCAATTAATTATGAACAAGAATTTTTAGAATGAAAGTTTAAACTTATTCGTTTAAACTTATTGATGTTAACGGTCCCTAATCCGTTATAATACAGGATTGACCATTTAAAACTTCAAGTTTTATTTGGTAAGTGTTTTGGTAATAAAATAAAAAAAAAAAACAAATTATTTGCTATGAAATTATTTTTCGTTAATTTTGAACCATGTGAATTTTTTTCTGATCACTTGTGGAATATGATTTCGAATAAATGGTCGCCGCCAGAGCGAATGGTGCAGTGTGCTCGTTTTTTCACATTTTCCATCACATTTCGTAGTGTTTCGGGCCGAATAGCGCTCCTTTAATGTCGAATATTGTCTTTCAAGGCTTCTAGGGTTGCCAGGGTGGCTTTTTGACATTAACTTTGAACTTAAAATAACCCCAGAGAAGTCAAAGTCAGTCACTCAAAATCTTCATTTTTCGAAATTAGACTACCGGGGAACAAAAGACGTAATAAAGCGAACGTGGCTTGGGCTGTGTGAGCTGTGGCACCGTCTTGTTGGAACCAAAAGTTTTCCATGCCACTATCAGTCAAAGTTGCCATTCAAAAATTTGTTATCATGGTCCGATAATTCTTTCCATTGACAGTTACGGCTGCTTCAACGTCGTCTTCGAAAAAGAACGATCTATGATCCGTTACGCACAAATTCCAGCCCAAACAGTCACGCGTTGGTTGGTTGAGAGGTTTCTCGTGAATTAATTGAGGATTTTCATTAGCGTAGAACCGACAATTTTGTTTATTCACGATCCCATTCAAAGAAAAATGAGCCTGATCACTCATGATAATTTTTTGCCAAAATTTAAATCTAAGCCGTGTTCACCATGAAACTCGCATGTTGACAGTGATCTCTCAACGCTGGCCTCAATGTTCTCATTAGAACGCCTCGGACGACGCTGTCCTTGATGACTACCATTACCAAGATTACCAGTGGCTATAAATTTTTGGTGAAAATGCCTGATAGTGTGGTCTGAAGGCGCTCTCCTCACTGTATATTTTGCACGATACGCACGTTGCTTTTTCACAATTGAGAACATGTTTTGAATGTAAAGGCCTGTTTCCAGCTCTCAAGTAAAGCATATTTTCATACAAAAAAAAGATACAGTAGTTTCGACTATGTCGTAACACAAGACGTAGAATTATTCAATTAGCTTTTGATGACATCTTTTTTAAAAACTATTTAGCAAAATATTTATTCCATACACCTGAGCATATGACCTTTAAAAGAGTGCCGGAGAGGGTTAATATGTATGACCGACTCCCATTACTTTTGCAAAAGAAACATTTTTGCCTTTAACACCTATTCCCACCGACCACTCGTTAGGGGGGCTCCCATACAAATTTTATGGTTTTTGTATATTTATTCCATACACCTGAGCATATGACCTTTAAGAGAGTGCCGGAGAGGGTTCATATGTATGACTGACCCCCATTACTTTTGTAAAAGCCACATTTTTGCCTTTGACACCTTTTCCCTCCGACCACTCCTTAGGGGGGCTCCCATACAAATTTTATGGTTTTTGTATATTTATTCCATACACCTGAGCATATGACCTTTAAGGGAGTGCCGGAGAGGGTTAATATGTATGACTGACCCCCATTACTTTTGCAAAAGGTACATTTTTGCCTTTGACACCTATTCTCTCCGACCACTCCTTAGGGGGGCTCCCATACAAATTTTATGGTTTTGTCGAAAAAACCGGAAACTGTCGATAAATAGGTAGCAAACTTAAGCAAACAAAAACATCAAATGTTTGCTTTAAATTTCATGTAATTGTGTAAAATTTATATAAGTTAGAGAGTTCAAACATGAATTTTTCTCCCAGTGTGGATCAAGCAGACCAACAAGTTCTAACATCAACATTGTACGATCTGTACTTTAGGCACACCAAAGGCTCAAATTGTGATATAAATACCATCACCTGATCACTATCAACCACCCTACTTACCTCCGAGAATGACGTATTCTACGTCAAAAAAAAAAACTAAGAAAACCCGAGAAGCTCCATTTTTTAATTTCGCAAAGCTGGAAAGCCGTATAAAAAAATAGCAAAGCAGCTCAAGTGTTAAAAAAATGGTTTTTAATGCTTAACAGCATATAGCAAATATGACACCATTAGTATTGTATCCCGGAAAAAGAAACCCAGAAGAAAATCAGCGCATACTGACGGAATGATAATTCGAATCTCCAAAGAGAACCCAAAATTGTCGTCCACAGTCTAACAACGTCATATTCAAGAAAAATTAAATATCAAAATATTCAAGCGGCCCATTTCATGCCGTTTGGTAGAGGCCGGATTCTGAGTAGGATTCAAAGAAAACCTCGAACAACGACGAATAACCTTTGGAAATTGGAATCGCTCATTGGAATTGGACTACAAATCAGTGGAAGAATGTATGTACTTTGGAGCGATGAAATAAAAATAAATCGCTTTGGTCCTGATAATAGGAGATATGTCAAACGGTTTGTGTTTCTCGCGTAGTGAAACTTGTTGAAGGGTCCATTATGGTATGGGGTTGCTACTCTTGGTATCATGTTGAGCCAATCTATAAAATGGATGGAATTTTAAATAAAGGTAGTACGTTAACATTTTAAGCAATGTCAGGTTGACATGGGCTGACGCTCTGAAGCACACGGCTAGGCTCACACAAAAATTTTTTGCAGACAATATCGTCTCATCATCCAGTCAAGACTTAAGCCCTATCGAGCATCTAAAAATATAACGAATATGACAACTCTTTTTGCAAAAGTGAAGGTGGAAGTCAATAACAATCGAGTGATGTCGGAGTCTCATAACTTTTATGCACATTTGATGTGAGGTAGAAATAAAACAAAAGTGTTGTAACAAGGTATTGAGTAAAAGTAAGAACATTATTTTAATACCATAGTATTTATCTAAAAATATATTTATGCAAGATGGAATAACTTCTTAAGTTCTGTTTGTTTGTTAGTTACCTCTTAAACATATTTAAATGAAACATGATAAAATAAATGAATAAATAT
The DNA here is from genome assembly GCA_943735915.1 of Pherbina coryleti. Lineage (NCBI taxonomy): Eukaryota > Metazoa > Arthropoda > Insecta > Diptera > Sciomyzidae > Pherbina > Pherbina coryleti. The sequence continues at coordinate 23,214,514 of OX030950.1, read as the reverse complement.
ATATAAAAAGTAAAGTGTTTCATGTAAGCTGCGAGGCGTTTCTAATTAGGTGTCAACAGCTGTAAGTTATAATATAATTACCATATAATTACAAGCTTAGAAGAAATTGAGCAAAATTTATGAAATTATAACTTTTCATACATATCTGTGGACTTTTGACAACACAACCTAAGTATATCTGAAATTCATAGACAAAAAAACTTAAGTCTATGCGCATTAGACCAAGTCAAATACTATTTTGTATGGAATCCTCTGATGAATTTCAGATAGACTGAGGTTGTTTTGTTAAAAGTCCACAGATATTTTCTGTCATTTTCTATCAAAACAATTCTATCATCCCCAGAAACATTTTCTGACAACTCCAGAAAGCAAAAAATCGGTTGAATAGAAAACCTATATTACTCCAAAAATATAAAACACTTAATTTAAGCAGGCATCCTCACGATCCCACATTGCCGCAAAGGTTAAACTATAAAAGTATTTCGAAATTTTAAGAAATTACACTATTTTGGGTTCCTACATAAAATAACTGTTAACTACATAGCAATTTTCTTGATACCTTTGCAGAGTTTAACGTTTGAGATATAAGGTTTCTTTCTTTATGCACAATAACAAAGCATTAAATATCATCCAAGTCATTCCACCCAAGCCTGCTTCGCTGCATGCTGGACATTGAAATTGCAAATTAATTCAATTGATGTCATTGAGTGAACGCTTCCGAAGAATTGAAAATAAAATTAAATGTGACAACTTGTAAATTCCAAGTCAAAGCATGAAATAGCAACATAGTAAAAGAGTTTTTACAACATAAGCAGTTAACATCCGACAAGTAAAAATAAGGGAAGTGCGGAGTTTGTAGAAATAAACCCACAAAACCCACCCTGCATAAATGACAGTTCAAATTGACATACGTGAGAGCATTAAAGCAAATATAAAAGCAAACTATGGCAAAGAAAAAACACAGGTACCCTGCTACAAGCTAACTATATAAAATGTAACCCTTTGATGCGACGAATAGGTTTGGAACGATGCGGTACTGAAACACTTGGTCAGGAGCGCACAGCGAAAAGTGCATGCGCTGCTCTCAGCAAAATATGAAAAAAACCCCTGTCAAAGTGACAGTGTCTGAGAATTTAAGGGATGGTCTCTGTAATGAACTCCACGAATAGCTCTCCTTTTCGCATTACGATTAAGCAAATGTCAGAATTGACATTCGGCAACTGTCACATTTGTTGGGTAAGACCAACCCTTAGGGTGCGAATTTTACTCACTTTATTATCTTTGCTCTCCTGCGGTATCACAAAACAATGGAATCGAAACAAGAAACGTCAAAACTGCCTGCTGCCTGACTGTCTGTCCGCGTACCATTTTCGGTTCGGGTATAATTTTTGTGTGCAATAAAATTGTGTAGATTTAACAAAATTTTAAACAAATAATTGTAGATTTTTAAGGTTAATAACAATAAAATTGAAGAGTGGAATTTTTTCAGCTCTTGTGGCAATAAAGTTCGAGTGAAACACAACAAAAAATCAGTGAAAATTGTTTAGCATTCTATAATTGGATTCCCTGGAGAATGTTTCTGCTGTACAGTGATTCCTGAGTACTTGTGTGTGTGTGTGTGTCCGTGCGCGTGTGTGTGTATTAAAAATATATATATATATATATATTGTGTATTGATGTTGAACAGTTTATTTATTTTTGTTTGATTTTGCGTTTCTATGAAAGTATATCAACGTTTAGTTATTATTTTGTCAAAATAAACCAAATCAACGAGACGACCACTTCATCTCCTCATAGAAACTTTTCCTGTGTACTCGGTTAGGGATCTAGGTAAGTTAAAAACTATTGCAACATTATATGACCCAAATTGGCACTTTCCATATGATATTAGTTTTCCGAGCTTTTTCTTTTTTTTTTTTTTTTTTTTGTTTTTGATACAGTTCAATGCACATTATTTCTTAATTATTTGGATACAAAACAAAAAGTTATTAAAAATATTATGCAATTTATTATGCATTACATTTTATTTCTGCATAAATAATCCTACTTTGCATAATTGTTTTGTTTACTCTCAGCATATCTAGCATTTATATGCATTCTCTCACTCTCTATTCATAGATTCTTTGCAATTCGTCGCTCTCAATTTTATATGGTAACACCTTTTCATGTTTTTCGTAGGGTAACACCTTTCAATGTTTTGATTAAACTATGTGAATAAAAAAAATAATATGAAAACAAAATCTAATTGTTAACCTCTTAAGAAATTACCAATCTTTTCCTGGCAGTACTGAAGTGGGAGATTTAAAAAAAAAACAAGAAATATAAAACAAAAATAAGGATATGACCATCCTTGTAGCCTTTACATTTATTTTTTGTCAAATGCCACGCAGTTAGTTTGGATATTGAAAACCACAAAAGTTAATGGGATTTGTAAAAATTTGTGAAACCAAATTCCATAATAATGAAAAAATCCCCATATTAACGGGAAAAACCACGTTGTATGGAAATTTTTTTTTTTTACGATATCCAAATTTTAAACAGGGTCAAATGTGCCATTTGGTGTCACAGTTACGTTCCCAAAATTTTATCCCGGTTGAATGGCCGCAACCCGCCGTCATTTGGACCGATAGTTGGACCTAAAGACCATTTTTCTGGTTACTTGTTAGGGGTATGTGCTTAACGTTTGTAGGTTGTGATAATAGAAACAATTTGATATATCGTTTGATTATCTGAGATATTTAGTTTTCGAGATATATACTTATATTTTAAGAAAAAAACAAGGATATAATCAAATATCCATTTTTCTCAGATTTATATTTTTAATAAAAAAATCGATCAAACTACACGCAAAGAAAAAAAAGCTCAAGCCTGTGTTAGATAACACGGGCGCTTAGGTCAGACGTAGAATACGTTAGTCATTAACAGCCTTATTCAATAGATTTCCTTAAACAACCTTTAAACGCTTGTTTAGTTACGCACTGTTTAAGGCTTTACGCAGCTTCTATGCAACCTTGCTAACATTGTTATTTATAAACATTTTTTCATTTTCTGCTCAAGCCCAGTATGCTGTAGAAGCGGAAAGAAACTTTCCATATGGAATGCATTGAGTTTTTGACAGCGAAAAGGAAGCGGAATTTTTTTTTCGCTACTTAGTACGCTGTAGAGGTGAAAAATTTGTTCAATGCTAGCAAGTACAACAACCATGTGGAGAGTTGAAATGTCAAAATTTCGCTGTCGATTATATGTACGGGCATTTAATTGGCACCAGAATTTTGACATTTCAATATGAAAACAGTTCGACCTCGCTTTACGCAACACTCGATAATCGCAATACTCAAAAATTTACATTGTTGACTCAGTAAACGCAACTTAAAAAAAAAAATGCACAATTATCGCAACTTTCATTTGCGTACACTTCCATAAACTTTTATATTGTTTACTTTGAGTTCTTCTTTTCTTGTAAAATACATTTTTGATGTACGAAAAATCTCTTAAAACAATATTTAAGGAAACAAAGTGCATATCTTAATACATAAAACCACAATATCTAGGATTCAGAGCCATAAAGCATTATGTGTAGAAGTTTAATTTTCTTCAACATTAACTACGTCAACTGACCGAATTTCTATTAATTGCATTGAGCTAGGTCGTACTGTAGTTGCCTTTTTCTCCACACAAACATTTTTGACTCTACACTAATATTTCGGGTGTAGAATTATATGCCAAGAAATTTTCGTTTCTACAGCATACTAGGCTTTTTGATTGTAAAGTTTGTGTCTGAACTATAGAAAATCTCTACAAAAATTAAGAATTCCTATGGATTTACAATGGCCGCCGCATAAAAAAATGCTGCAAAGGGCGCATATGGAGCATGTCTTTGATATTAAAAGAAAAGACAAACAAAAATCATGGTTGTATTTATCATGGTTGTCGTTCGCTACTTGGTCATTATACTTCTTCTCTTTCTCACACTGGTTCTGTGATGAACACACTGCTCTTGCACATGATGTTATAATACATAAAATACAAAGCATATGAAAATTAATACAAAATTTGAAGGAGTTAAATTTTGATTTACTTATAGAATCAAAAAAATTATATGTAGCAATATGATTATTTAAATACAAATCAAAAGAAGACATATTAAATATGTTACGACCATACTTGAATTTTCTTCAATGCATGCATAAAGTTTTAAAAACTTATAATGAAAGTGACAAACATTTTCTCAAAATTTTGTGCTCCAGATTAACACCCCCGTATAACGTATTCTACGTTAAAATAAAACGTTTATTGCCAGTTGAAATCATTATTTGTAAACGTTTCAACAGTTGTCATAATAATAGTTCAGATGCGAGAAACGCGTCATTTAGTTGCAGGTAATTAATTTCGTTTGTCATATACGCGAGTGATTTTTAAATTGCAGCAATTGAAAAATAGTTTTTCTCAACTGAAAACTTCCTCTGTTTTTCCCTTCGTTGTTTACACACAATGCTTATAATTCATAGTTACTTTTTGGACAAATTGTTCCTTTATAATTATACGCGGACGGATATAGCAACAGAATTCCAATGAGTGCAATCCATAATTAGACGAACGGACATGGGGGGAAAGACAATTAATGTAATAAATAATATTGCCCGAAATAGCCTGCGCCAATTTAGTTGGCGAATTTTTCAGTTGCGGTAAATGAAAAATGTCTATGCGTGTACGATAATGAACTGTTACGCTTTAATTTTCTTCAATCCATGGCGATTCTTTTTATAAATAAATCTTTATTCTGCGACTCATCCTTAAACCATACAGGGTCACAATTGTCAAAACTTACGATTTGGTCAGCTAATGTCGGTACAATAAAGAAAAGAAAAGAAAAATTAGAGAAAATTAAATCGGAACAGTTTATTACCGTATTTCAATCGATTTTTTTATTAAAAAGACAAAACTGAAAAAATAGGAATTTCCTTAATTTTTCATTTATGTATATATATATCTCGAAATCTAGGTATCTTAGATAATCGAACGATATGTCAAAATGTTTGTATATATTATCACAACCTTCCAAGAATAAGTGACTTTTTGCATTTATATAGATGCTATGAAAAAAATAACCCAAAAATGGTATTTAGGTCCAACTATCGGCCCAAATTGAATTGATTTGAATTGAATTGAATTGAATTTATGCAACAAGTAAATATACAGGGTGGCTGATGAATATCGCTATATTAAACAACTCAAATAACTTTTTGTTTAATTCATTTAACTTATTTTTTATTTATTCATTTCAAAAATAAAATATTTTAATTAAGTTAATTTAATTGGTTTTAAATATAATTGAATTTAAATGGCCTACACGCTCGTTGACGCATATGCGTCATCTTATCAAATAGTTATTCATTGCTGCCTGGAGGGTTGCAGCGGGAATTGCCTCAATTTTCGTTCGAATGGATTGCTTTAAATCATTTAAATTTGTTGGTTTTGTTTTGTAAACTTCAATTTTGCAATAACCGTACAAGAAAAAGTCAGGAGCAGTAAGATCAGGAGATCTTGGGGGCCAACGGAATGTGGAGTTTCTGGAAATCAGCTTATTGGGGAATTTTCGCTGCAATTCTGTCATAACAGCACTGGCTATGTGGCAAGTTGCACCATCTTGTTGCAACCATACAGAGTTGAATTGGATTCTTTTTGGGCGTAGTTCTGGAAAGAAAAACCCTTCCAGCATCTTTAAGTAACGGTCTCCATTTACCGTAACAGTACGACCGTTTTCTTCGAAACAGTAAGGGCCGACAATGAACCTTGATGAAACTGCACACCACACTGTGACACGAAGTGAATGCAATAGCGTCTCATGCAGTACCTGTGGGTTAGAAGCACTTCATATCCGACAATTTTGTTAAATAACATTGCCGTTTTGATTGAAATGGGCCTCGTCAGACATAAAAATGCAGTTCAATATGTTTTCGTCCTCTTTCGCCATTTGAATGATCCACTCGCAAAATTCCAAGTGAATCGGCAAATGTGCTGCATTCAGTTTGCTTGTAAGTTGTATCTTATATGGGAATAAGTTTAATACTATGTTCAGACTGGGAGTTAAATGCGCATTTAGAGCCTAATTCGCATTTATTTCCTTAATGCTTCTCTAAATGCGAATTTACCCATATAAAATTCTGTCAAGTAAATTCACATAAATTCTACTTCAAATGAGCATTTAGCAGTTTGCGACCCTGTTTCGAAGTTCGAATACATTTTACTCGTTTGTTTTGACAGTACTCGTTATAAAATTCAATCAGCTGTTTGCCATTCGATTGATAAACTTGAACAGTTTTTGTTTTTTGTTTTCTTAATTTTATTAATTAAATACACAAAAAAGTCCTGTTCAAAAATAAATAAGAAGATTCCGTTGGTGAAAACCGATCGCAAAGGACTGGCATGAAAACAACAAATTATAGAAGACGTGCGCAGCTGCGTGGGAAAACATCCTCTCATCCTTGTCTTTCAGGTGCAAAATATGCACAATAATCTGCTGAATGATCTACAAGAATGGAAAGTAAACTCAAGATATCTCTTTGGTAAAAATCATACCATGCAAATAGTTTTGGGACGTAACAAAGCTGAAGAAGTTGAAACAGGTTTCCACAAGCTTTCCAACAGACTTCGCGACAGGATGGACTGCCACTGAAACGCCAAAGCAAGAGGTGACTGGACAAAATATTACTGAACGGTAGAATATGCTCGCAGTGTTTTTGTAGCCACAGCAACAGTGGTATTAAAAGGAGGTCCACCCGAAGATTTTGCACACTCACTGGAACCACATTTGATTTCACTGTGTATGCCTACCAAATTCCAAAGGGAATTCTAGCGTTCTATACACCGTGGGCGAAGAAGGAAAAGTATTGACACCTGCGCAGGCTCGCATACTCAAGCTAATTGCAAATCATATAAAAAAAATCGTTTGGGTTAATTGTGAGTTTTATTTAATTTGTGAATGATACATTTGTTTAATTATTAATAAAGTTGTTTATAAATATATTCAAACAAAAATAGTAAATGTTTACAATTTTCCGAAAACTTTCTGGTTCGTTCCTGCAATCATATTTTTGTTAAAATGTCAGCGTTTTCACAACTGAAATAATATTAAGAAATCTATAAATTTTAATGCGAATTAAGGATTTCTTCATAGTTTGAACACTTGACATTTGTAAGCATTTTCGAACTTCTAAATGCGCATTTAAAACTCAGTCTGAACATAGTATAAATCTTTATGCATAATTGTCTGCAGTGACTGTCTACTGATACCCATTTGAACAGATAAGCTCCTTGTCGAAACACTAGGATTCGCTTGTATGGCAGCACGAACAGCAGCGATAGTTTCCCGCGTCCGAACTGAGGGTTCTCGCTTATAAGGCTTTCTTGCGATTGTTCCACGTTCGGCAAAACTATTCACGAGCCTCATAATGGTCCATCCGCTAGGAGGAGTGCCACCAAACGTTCGCCTATTTTCTCTTTGGACGAAAACTACGGACTCCAATGCATGAAAGCGGCGCACAATCCAAACTCTGGTCTCATTGTCCCAATTTTCCATTTGTGTTAAAATTAAAGATCACTCTATAAAAGAAAAAAAACAATGGAAAAGATTAATTACACGGCAAAAAAGTTATTACGTTTTTTTTTTTTTTTGTGCACCTTTCATCAGCCATCCTGTATATATATATAATTATATTTATTATTATATAACAACATTCAAAATTCAATTTAAGATTAAATACTTATATCAAAACTATACTCAAAATAACATAAATGTAGACATTGCAAGAATATTTCTTTAAAAGATGTGGTACGGATTAGAGAAAAAAAGAAGAAATAGAAACAGTTAGAAGAAAAATAGCTAAGAGTAGTGTTTGTAGATTAAATGCTTAAAGTTGCTTTTATTAGATACGCTTTTAATACCATTAGGTAATGAATTCCATGACCTGATAGCAGTGACCAAAAACAGTCTACTGGAGTTGAGCAAATTTTTTGCAGAGGATAGAGTGGCTGACGGTAAATCTAGCAAGCAGAGCAATGCTGGAATTACAATCATTATCATTATTATCGGCAGAATGAGTTTCATTCGATGCAGAGTTAGCGACAAAATAATCATTAAAATGATGATGGCGGTGCGTTGTGGCCATACAATCGGGATGAAATTTTGGAAACTTGAATTTGTCACCAAATGGAACATTTTGATAGTGTTTAACATTGAATTTTCGGTAAGAAGGTTTATATGGGCCACTCTAATATAGAGCTTGTTTTGAACTAGTGCAAAAGACATCCAGTGTAGAACAGCTTAAAATTCATTTTTTTACTTTTGTGAGAATTAAGTTTAACTTTAATTTAACCTTAAATAATACTAAAATAATGAAAATTAAAATTCAATATCGTGTGCCGTATACCTTCAGTCTAGTAACCTCCTTTATGGGATTTGGCACGAATAGAGCAAGCTTTAGAGTTCTTTCTGATGAAATTTACGCCCATTTTGTTATAACTCGTTTGGATTGTTCCTTTGATGTTATAGGGTACTTTTGAATAGTTCAGTCCAAATCCGCTCTTAACTGTTCGATCGGGTTGAAATCAGGCAACTAAGGAGTTTTCCCTAAAATATGTTGCGTATTGTACAGGATCCAAAGTTGAGTATTCTGACCTATAATTTTCGGGTTGTTATCTTGTTGAAATATGTAATGACTCGAAAGCCCAAGGTTTTCGGCACATGCTTCCAAATTCTCCTTTAAAATCTGTATGTACTGCTGATGTCCATTAGGGCGTATCGAATTACAATTTTTTTTCGAATTTCACACTCTAAGAGGTCTAAAAAGTTGCATGGTATTGTCAAGATCACTCAAAAAAAATTTTAAGGAAAAAAAGGATGTCTTCCTGTCCCGCAAGGATAAAAAAAAAATTTATTTTAAGGCCACAATTTTATTTTCTACTTTGATATTTTTTGATGAAATTGTTAAATTTCATGTTAAGAAGTATTTTTGTTTTTTTAAGTATCAAAATAGAAAATAAAATTGTGGCCTTAAGCTGGTATTTTAAATTAAAACTTTTAGACAGGGTATTGTTTAGGAATATTTGAAGAATCCAAACTGAGTAAAGTTTCCTCGGTATCATTTCTGATACCCGAGATATAAAATCTTATATTCAATTTTTTGAAAATGTTAAAAAATTGCATTCAAGTGTGCATTTCTCAAAAATAGGAAAAGTCATATGCGAAAATGATGATAATTATTAATTCGCCAAATTTAAGGAATACGTTGACCCTATAATTAATACCACCAAAATTTAGACTATTGGGTAACAATAAAAAGTTCTGTACGATCTCGATTACAACTTTAGCTTCGAGTATTGTGCTATTTTGTTATTTTTCACTGTTTTTTTTTTTTTTTCTCTTTTTTTTATACTTTTATAATAGTTTTAAGTTAATTTTTGTGAATTAATTAATTAATATTATGTTATCTATACTGATTTTAATCCAAAATATTGCTAATACTATATTAAGATTATTATATCTTTTGTATTAGGAAACGAAATACTTAATAAATACTAAATACTAAATACAACGTATCCTTCACACAGGACACTGTGGATACAAATCGTGAGTGGCATCATGTTTAGCTATATATTGTTAGTTCAATCCTATACCTACTTTTGCTTTAAAACATACGTAGTTTTTTTTATAAAAGTCAAAGCATTTTAAGGTCGTTATTTTTTACTGTTTTCCTCAAAAATCAACTTTGTCCTTGCGGGACAGGAAGACATCCTTTTTTTCCTTAAACATTTTTTTTTTTGTGATCTTGACAACCCCATGCAACTTTTAAAACCTCTTAGAATACGATCTAAATTTTTCGATACGCCCTAAAGTCCATTATGTTAGTTATGAACTGAATGTTGTCAACTCTACTTGCACTCATACATCCCCATAATATTACCTTGCCACCTGTATGTTTAACAGAAGGGCATGTATTTCTTTGGTCTAATTCAGTAACCTTCTTTCTCTATATTTTATTTCCATAATTCGGTCCAAAAAGGTTAAATTTTGTTTCATCGCTAAATATTGCTCACGAGTAATTTGTTGTGACTTATATTTTTTCCAAATTCTAATTATTTTTTACGATTTCCTTCCCACTTATTAGTGGTTTAATTCGGGGAGTTCTTCTATTGTAACTAGCAGCTCTGGACGTCCTTCGAAAAGATTCATTACTTACATCTATACCGTGATATGAGGAAAGGTTGCTGTTAACCTCTAAGTCAGAAGTTCGAGTTTTTTGATTTTCCGTATTATAATGGACTCATCGCGAGTACTATTATTTTTTTTTTTTGACCTGCTTGATCATTGTCCAACACGAAGCGTGTTGTTTTCTAAAATACTATGAAGAGTCGAAATGCTTCTTTTTAACCGACTTCAAAAAGGAGGAGGTTCTCAATTTCGTTGGTTTGTCCGCTTTTTATTTTTTTTTTTTTTTTTAAATGTATGTACATCGATAACTCATAAAGCACTTGCCCGATTTCAGTAATTTTTTGTCAACAGATAGATACCATGAACGCGGAGGTCCTTTTTTAAAAAAGTGGGCGATATTCGACAAAGGAGCATGTCAATATAAGAAAAACACTGTATTTCAGTTAAAATTGACACTAGGGTACTGAAATTTACAGTAAAAATACTGGGGTAGGCACAAGTATTACAAATTACGGTCAATAAAGTGGGCGTTATTTGACAAAGGGGTGTGGTCATATTAAAAAACACTGCATCTCAAATAGTATTGACACTAGGGTACTGAAATTTAGTACAGGGGTAGACATAATTTTTAAAAATTACTGTAAAGAAAGTGGGCGTTTTTCGACAAAGGGGTGTGGCAATATTAGAAACACACTATATATCGAATAATATTGACACTAGGGTGCTGAAATTTAGTGCATGGGTAGGCATAGTTATTACAAATTACAGTCAATAAAGTGGGCGTTATTTGACAAAGGGGTGTGGCAATATTGGAAAAACACTGTATCTCGAATAATATTGACACTAGGGTGCTGAAATTTAGTACATGGGTAGATAAAGTTACTACAAATTACGGCCAAAAAAGTGGGCGTTATTCAACAAATGGGCGTGTCAATATTTTAAAAATACTATATCTTAGTTAATATTGAGACTAGCGTACTAATATTTGGTATGCAGGTAGGTGGGTGGGTAGAATCATTAAAAAAGTGAGCGGGATTGTACACAGGGTGCAGCATTTTAAGAAAAGTACTATATTACGGTTAATATTGATACTTGGAAACTGAAATTTGGCACAGGCCTAGGTAGAATCATTATAAGGTTCGGTAAATAAAGTAGGCGGGATTAGAGAAAGGGCGTGGCACTACAAATTGTAAAGAAGTAGAAATGGAAAATACCCAACAAACTTTCAGGAATTAATAAAACAAATTTGTTAAGAACAAAGTTTCATGTTTAAAATTTTCCTCAAGAATAAATACTATTACATAAAATATTTCATATTATCTAAAAAGGAAGAAATAAAAACTTTTTAACAAAAAAAAAACCGACTTCAAAATCACTACAAAGTAAAAAATAATTTTAAATAACTATTCCCAAAAGCTATTTATATGAATTATAATATTGGAAATGTTATCATTTTCATTTTTCTTATTTTATTTTATTATCATCAATATATTAATTGCTTTATGAACATAAAAGCTTTGAAGTCGGCGCTCATCTTTGACACACAATCATGATCTTTTACCATCCGTGCACTATTTGGTGACTTAGTGACACTGTAGTAATTTTAAAAGCTTTATACACATTAAAATTCTCACTAAACTGAGCTTGTAGGGTGAGCTTGTAAAGTTCATATTGAATATGACATAGTGTGTAACAGCTGCTCAAATAATGCATGGAACACATTGGCTACATTCAGCGTACTCAAAAATTGCCAACTGAAAGAAAAAAAATCGCTAAGAAGCTTTTATATTCATAAAGCTAATAATATTTTTATGATAAAACAAATTAGAAAAAAATTAAAATAAAAAGGTTTCGACATAATAAGATAAGCGCCGACTTCAAAGCTTTTATGTACAATAAGCAATTAATATATTGATGATAATAAAACAAAAAAAAAAAATGAAAATGATAAGATTTCCAATATTAAAAAAAAAAAAAATAAATTCCAATATTATTTCCAATATTATAATACATATAAATAGCTTTTAAAATATGACCAAGAAATCAATGGGAATAGTTATTTAAAATTATTTCTTACTTTGTAGTGATTTTGAAGTCGGTTTTTTTTTTTGTTAAAAAGTTTTTTTGTAGAACTAGAAATATCTTTAAAAATTTTTCCTTCTTCACGCATTCTAAAAATTATTTTTTTTTTCATCAGTGGGAGTAGTTTCAGGGGAGTTTTTACCAATTTTTTTGTCTATAAAAATAAAAAAATAAATAACTGGCCATTTCAGCCCTTGAAAGGACTTTGACCTAGCTTCTTATGATCAATTGTGTTGTGCGTGTTATTAAGTTTGTACACAATTGACCGAGAACCGGACCTACATGCTTAACGCCGACTCCGAACGGCGATGAACGGAATGTTCTCGTTCTCAAGAAGCTTTACAGGGCATTTTGATTACTCTCTGAGGTTTGCCGTTGTCTGCAGAGAGGTGGCGGCCGTACAGAAAAATTATTTTAATTCAAATAATGATTTCGACCGTTTGTTGAGTTTTCACTTGCTTTGGTGCAATGCCAATGAGATCTACCCGCTATTTTTGTGATTCCTTCGATTCTGGTGTATTGTGGTTGATCTATGTTTCATCCTCCTTCATGGAAGTGGAACACGTTAATGTTTTTGATTGATTTTCAACGGACGCGGCACCTATCTTGCCGCAGCTTTCTCATTCCCAAATGTTCATTTAAAATTGAAACCACCGACCCACTTGATATGCCTACGGCTGTAGCTATCTCTCGCATTTTCACTTCCGGATTGTTAAATACGTAATCGTGGATTTTTCCAATACATTCTGGAGTGGTCACTGTTTTTAGTGCTCCCCAGTCGTGTTCATCTTTTGAATTGATTCGACTTGATTCCTTTAGTATTGATCAGAAAATTTTCTAAATGCAATCATTACTTCATGTAATGGATAGTATTTAAGGTATTCCAAGCAAAAGATGTTTTTGTTCGATTTTGCTTCAACGTTATTTTGATTTGTTCTCCTTGAACTCTTGATTATCCTTGACATCCTTGCCTGGCTAATGTTTCACAAGGAAAAAACGACCAATTACGTAAATCTTCCGCCGAAACTTTCGACGAATGCAACTCATTAAAATTCCGCCAGCCTCAGTACAATAAAATTTTCCCAAATAATCTAATTGGCCCAAAGAACCAACGACCAACGACGAGTCATGCCAGCCTGGCAAGGTTAAAAGATCCTTAGCGAAATAAGTACGAGTAAATAAATAAATTCAGCACGAATGAAAGTGAAGAATTTTAATGTAATTTATTTTGCGGAAAAACATTTTCCAATTACACTGCAAAAGACGCTGCATCAAATAGTTACGCAAGGAAGTTGACTTCAAAATTTATGTTGAACACTTAAAAACTTGTAATAAACATTTTGTTTTTATTACAGCTTCCTACAACAAATTAAATAAAATCCTACTAATTTATGTGGAAGTATAAAAAAAATAAAAAAAAAAAAATAATTCCATACAAAACTTAACTAGGTTAGGTAGTTTTTGCTGTACAGTGCTGTGCTGTATTGTGCTACTCTAACTTTGACATAATCCTGGCAAAACTAAATCCTTAACTTTCAACTCGTTAACAAAATAGGTTTTGTTGCTATAACGCTGACTGTTTAAAGAAAAATGTCTGAACCAGTTTTTCGGAAAGAAAATATAGAAAAAAAAAAAAATAGAAAAAAAAATTATAAAAGCCAATAACAAGAAAATCACTTAAACTTGTAAAGGCAGGCGAAAGGACACTGCTAGCTACTACGCTTGGTGGGTGGACAGCCAGCCGGGCGACTCCTGCTGTGCTCAAAACCTCTTTCTTGGCACAGCAGCAAGTTTTCACGTGCTTCTTCGACGATGGCTCCACTAAAGAGTGATTTTATGCTAATGTTATGGGTCATTGGGATTTGCCTTAAGTACCGCTTAAACATTTCATTAGTGTTCGAACAAATACTCCTGGATAACGGCTTATGCTCAACGAAGGTGGAATTAAATGTCGAGGATGTTAAATAGGTTTACGGCCCAGCAGTAGCAGCTGTAGGCAATAAAAATGCGCTTATGCGTATGTGTTTGTGTGGATATATGTGTATGTGTGTGTGTATGAGAGTGTGAATGTGGGCATGTTTGTGTTGGTTGGGTCTCATTATTATGCCGATCGTAAAGTTATGTCAGGCTAAAAACAACATAAGCAACAACATTCAAACGAATCTATTAAAGTTTGTTTTCCAAAAGTTTTCCCAACTTAATTTATGCGGAGGTAACTGACAATTTCCACAACAAAACTAAGTTGCAAATATATTAACTACAACTCGAAAGGTAATTAATATATCTAACACTTTGCATAGTTTCGTTTACTAACATACAACGTTTAGACACAAATTTCATAGGTATATATGTATATCAGATTAAAAAATATTCAACACTCAGGATTTTTAAAGTAAAGATGGTATCCGGCCAGTTAAGATTTCATGGTGGCCACAAAATAAAAAAAAAATAAAAATTTAAAGCTTCTTGCATACGTTGAAGTTCCCTGCAGAAAAGTGGACCAAATTTGAAATAGTTCTGAACTAGTTCCAAAAAGGACTTACTTAATACTAGTTCCACAATGGCCTTTAACATTGAACGAACTGACGCTTTTTGTGGGTTGATGTCCTAGGAAAAAGACAATTGTCCGCATAAGCACTAATTTTTCGCCTTATTTGAACAAGTTGCTTTAGGAACATTTTAAAAATCATTGCTTTCGTAGTAGTCTGAAAGTGGCACTTTTTTAACTAGTTTTAAAGTGAACATTTTAAAAGTGTAAAAATTTACAAATAAATAAACAAACTGGGCATTTCAGCCCTTGAAAGGACTTTGACCGAACTTCTTATGATCAAATTGTGTTGGGCTTGTTATTAAATGTTTGTACACAATTGATCGAGCACTGGATCTACAAATTTTATGCCGACTCCGAACGGCTAATGTGCAAGTTCTCAAGAAGCTTTACATGGCATTATTTACTCTCTAAGGTTTTCCATTGTCTGCAGAGAGGTGACGGCCGAACAGAAAAATTAATTCAATTGAAAAAACTTTCTGTGCCAGATGGAATTGAACTTATGTTCTCTGGTGTATGGGTCACGCACTCTAACCACTGCGCCACGTCCGGCACTGTAAAAATTTAGTGTACTTATTTTTAAATATCACTTTTCTTATATAACTGTTATAAAGGGTCCGCCATCTAACGTTTTTTTTTTCAACTAGTGCTTATTTCGTGAATGGTAACACTTAGCACATGTCTGATTTGACAGATAATTAGTTTTATCCTTCCGCTGAACGAATATGGTTGTGTATACGCTTGAACAACGCTGAGAAGTGGGCCTGCGATCGACTTACAGAAGATGCTGATTTTGCCAAAAAAATCATCTTTTCAGATGAAGCTCATTTTGATCTTGGCGGGTATGTAAACAAGCAAAATTGTCGCATTTGGGGCATAAAAAACCCGCATGCATACATTGAAAAGCCGATGCACCCAAAACGAGTCACTGTTTGGTGCGGATTTTGGTCCAGAGGCATAATTCGAAAATGAGCAAGGAGTGGGCGTTACATTCAATGGCCATCGTTATCGGACCATGTTGAACGAATTTTTGTTCACAAAAATTGAAGAGGAGGATATTGGCAACATTTGGTTTGGCAACAGGACGGCGCTACGTGCCACACAGCCGAAGCTACACTCGATGTTTTGCGCCCTGTTTTAAAAAAAAAAGTTATTTGGCGGACCCTTTACATACATTTCTTCGACAATATTTTACTAAATATTTTAATAGTTTTTTTCTTTCTTCTTTAATATTTTAGCACTTTTCTTCTATTATATTTTATATACATTTACATTTATACATATAGAGCAAAAACCGATTCCGTCTTGTGCGCAAAAAATTTTAAAAAATAGCCAGAACACGTTTATTTTTTTTCAGCAATACTTTTTAAAAACTGTTCTACACTGAACGCCTTTTGAACTTTTTCAGAGCTATTTCGGACTGCTCTAAAAATGTCTAGTTCACTATTTCCAAAATAATTGCTGGGTTGTCAAAGCACAGCTGGCCATTTTATCAAAATGAACAAGTAAACTTTAAAATTTTGCAACTTCAAATATCTTTAAAATTAGCAATAATCTTGGATAAAAACAAGTAATTTTATAACACTGTGTGTAATTTTTTAAGTCATGGCAAAATAACCATATACGGACACCACTACGTGATAGAAGACTAAAAAAAAAGACCCGTGTCTCCCAATTTTTCCCAAAGTCATGCACTTTTTTGTTTATGGGCCGCCAAAGATTTGGGGCCTCGGTATCATTTTCGCAAAAAAGTGATCATTTTCTCGGGCTCATATCTTGCAAACCGTTCAGAATTTCGATTTACTCTCTGAGGCAAATTTGTAGCTCTTGTCATAAAGAACAAAAATTGCGAACATATAAAATCAAAAAAACTTCACCTTCCAGATCAAAATCGCAAAAAACTTAAAAAAATTCGATTTTTTTTTACTTTTTTTCCCGTGTTCAGGTCCATAGGTAGCAAACCGTTCAAAATTCAAGGAAACAATCAACTACAAAAATTTACCTAAGATCTCAATAAACAAATCTCTACAACACATAAACTTCCTAGAGATGATTCTTAACACTGTTTACCTAAGTTGTTTACCCACTGTAAGTACTGCTACTTTTACTTTCAAAGCTATTCGATAATACAAATTTTAACTGTATGGGCGGAACCACACCCTCTTAAATAATGATCATCCCAGTTTTCTAATAGATGGACATTACCCAGTTTTAGTACAGTTGCCGACAGTAAGCATACAGACTAAATTACCAAAATGTAGCCCAATCGACTAAAACCGTAGGAAATATAGCATTTTTATTGATTTGTGGCCGGTAAAAGGGGGTGTGACAGAAATTTAAGCCATCTCGTACTTGAAAAAAATGTACTGCCAAAATTTCAGCTCTATCGGCTCAGTAATTTTGAAGTTTCCAGCCATCACACAGACAGCGTTTTGCTTTTTGTATATATATTTTGGGTAATCATTATTGGCTATAACTTTTGATTGGCAAGATATACTTAGATAATTTTTTCTAATAAATTAATTTTTTAGCTTGTATATTTTTTCAAAATTATAAAAACACAATATTGGAAATAAAAAATTTTGTTCGAAAAATCAAGGGTCGGTATTTTCGCAATAAGGTTTTCATAGTACTTTGATGAAGATTTAAGACAAAAAAAATTTAACAAAATGTATAAAAAAGCAGAGGAGATATTTGAATCGAAAGTCACAAAATTGAATATCTGATTGTTTTTTGCTCATTTTTTACAAATTTTTTTTCTGAAGAAATTATTTTTTGGCTTGTATACTTTTCCAAAAATATAAAAATACAATATTGGAAAAAAAATTTTGTTCGAAAAAAATCAAGGGTTGGTTTTTTGAATCACAAAAATGGTTTTCATTTTTGCGTAAAATTGAAACAACTTTTACTTACAAATGTTATTAGAAGAGAATTATTAGAGAATTTGAGTTTAAATTATTTTTACAACAAAAATAATTTTTGAGTCTGTATTTTCATAGTATTTTGATGAAGCTTTAAGACAAAAAAAAATTTAACACAATATATTAAAAAGCAGCGGAGATATTTGAATCGAAAGTCACAAAATTGAATATCTGATTGTTTTTTGCTCATTTTTGAGCAACGATGTTGCATTAAATATATCGTTGTAGTAAAATTTTTCATAGTTTTCAAGATATGCTCATGTTTTTTATGTCAAAAGAACGGAAATTTTTTTAGTTTTACTAAATTTAACAAATATTTTATATTTTGTAAATATTTGCATATGTAACCTAAGAAAACAACTTAAAATTGGCGATTTTGTAAAAAATTTGTACTACAGCACCATCTGGTGTCCAAGGTGGTTCAAAGAAGATAGTGCTAAAAAACTCATCGTATCTGAAAACTACTATGTACCAATTTTTATTCTAATCGAATGAGCGGTTTGGGAGTTTTAAGTGGTTTTGTAAAAATGTGTACTATAGCGCCCTCAGGTGTTCAAGATAGGTCAAAAACGATAGCAGCAGAACACTCAACGTACATGAAACCCACTGTATACCACTTTTCATTCTAATCGCATTAGCAATTTATGAGTTTTAGGCAGTTTTGTAAAAAATTTGTAGTACAGCGCCCTCTGGTGTTCAAGGTGGATCAAAATTGATAGCCCACAAACACGCACCGTACCAAAAAACTTCTATACACAAATTTTCATGCTAATCGGAGGAGTAGTTTAGGAGTCTATTGCGGCCTTACAAACATAAGCTCCTTTTTTATATATGTTTCAGGAAAAGAAATTAATACATTCTATTATTCACTTTTACTATTATTTGATATTTACTATAATTAAATAGCGAAAAACAAACACAAAAAGAAATGATTATATTGAAAATTCAAGACTCGACAAGATTTCCTTGCAACAAATGTTATGAGAGCTTTTAAAAACTTCTTGTTTCAGTGTAAAGCTGTGCACTCGTAAAGCTCTCTTTGTTGTTGTTTGAACCGTGCGTTGATCACCACTGGTTTAAATTAATCTGATGTTAACATAACATATCTTTTAATTAATATTATCATAACATATGTTTTGAGTTCTAACTAAAAACATACATATATCATACATTTCATGCATTTCATGCATACACTGAAAAAAAAATGTTTTAAAATTGACGACAATTGTTATTAATTTGACGATATTTGTGTTTAAAAAATAGCTTGCAACAAATTTCGTCAAAGTAAGAGCAAATGTATTTAAATATTTTGAAAAACATATGAAAAAAAAGTCAAATTAACAACACATTTTGTGAACACATTGTGTTTAATTTTAAGCTAACTTTTTTTTTTCAGTGTACATACATTTTGGGTGCATTCAAAAACTTAAGCGATACACCTCACACCGCTTGACGTGTCAGAGCGAACTGAAGTTATTTTTTGTATGCGTGTGCTTTATATACGTGTAAAAGCACAAAAGCTTATCTGCACATTTGTACGCGTTTGAGCATCAACCCAATAAGCACAAACACTGATTTTCTACAATGTTAAGCTGGATTCACTCATGGTATAATAATACAAGGTAGCATTGACAGTTGCTTGGGAAATCATATACTGTCAAAAAATATACTCAAAAAGAGAGCGCTCACAATCCGCTATTGAAAACACAAGCAATGTTGAAAACGTTGAAGTGAAAAAAAACAACAACCACAGCAGCTGCTGATGTATTTCCACAAAAAGCTGTTTTTGACAGTTTATGTTTTCCTGTTGAAGAGAAAATAAGCAGTTGTCAATGCTACCATGTATTATTATACCATGGATTCACTGATCACCTTCAGCATGTTTTTCAAGTTTTTTTTATATGGAGTTTATGCGCTCTATTTTTTTCCACACTCAATAGGCCAAAGCACATAGGAGGCATGCATGCTTCAAGCATCTGACATTTGTGATTGAATATACATATTCTTATGAAGTAGCCCACATTAAAAGCATGCACGCATGCATGATGCTTGAAGCATGCCTGAAGTTGGCGAACTTTTAACTTTTTGCAGGCATCAAAGCATTGACAGAAGACATGTGTGAAATAAAAGCAATATCAACACAACCAATAAGCAAAAAATATCCTCAAATTCCATTTTTAGTTGTTTTTGATTAAATTTAATGTATTTTCACTACTTTTTCTTTAAAATTTCTATTCAGTTTAACATATTTGAAATTTATTACATAAGCGATGCATGCTTTCAATGTGCTTTAACCAAGCATGCTTCACAGGCATGATGCATGCTAGAGGCATGCATGCTTTCTATGTGTTTTGGCCTAATGAGAGAATAACAAAAACTTGCTGCAGTGAATCAAAATTGCCACATTCTCTTGTTGAGAGCAATAGAGCTTTCGCAAAAAACATGCTGAAGGTGATCAGTGAACCCAGCTTTAGAGAACATCAAAGTTTCTCGGTAAGATATCCAGTTTGATTCTCCAGCTTTTTTCCAATATTGGAGAATATCTTAGTTTTTGGTCTGATATCCAATATTTTTCTCCAAGCTTACTTTTGAGTAAAAGTTGGCCCTGAAAAACATGTAAGTAAAATTCGGAAACAAATTATAAAAAAAAAGAAATCGTGAAAGTTGTGTGTTAAAAAACAAATAAGCAGTGCCTACTTAAAACTAAAAACATTTGTCCCTATCGGGCAAAAATAAATTTGTTTGGGATTCCGGTATTTTTTGCCCACAGTAGTGTCGACTCTAAACGGCAAATGTACATATTATAAATATTAAAAAAGGGTAAGACAACATTTGATGCTTGCGGATTAAAATAAATGATTTATTTTAAATCATGCTTACTTTTGTTATTTTCTAAAAAATACATTAAGCTTTAAAAACGATTTTATGCTTTAAAACGTCACGGACGATACGACTGGAAATCGAAATTGTACCCAGAAAAGTTGAGATAAATAGATTAAAATTTTGTAAATTTGTTTATACCAATTTAAGGCTTCCAAATCTGCTCACTCTTATGTTGCTTATTTGCATGGGGCAAAAAAAAAATAAATAACTGGCCATTTCAGCCCTTGAAAGGACTTTGGCCTAGCTTCTTATAATCAATTGTGTTGTGCGTGTTATTAAAGTTTGTACACAATTGACCGAGAACCGGACCTACAGGTTTAACGCCGACTCCGAACGGCGATGAACGAAATGTTCTTGTTCTGAAGAAGCTTTACATGGCATTTTGATTACTCTCTGAGGTTTGCCATTGTCTGCAGAGAGGTGGTGGCCGTACAGAAAAATTATTTTAATTCAAATAATTTTCTGTCGCTGCTCGGGTTCGAACCCGGGTCTTCAAGTTCGTTGACATAGAGGGCACGCACTTTAACCAACTACACCACGGACGCCACGCATGGGGTACTGGCTTAAATATTTCATTCTAATTCTTTGTTTTACATGTAGCATTACATGTAGCAATTACATGTAGCATAATCAAGAGAAAGATTAACAAATCATATACTTCTATAGATTAAACATACGAAATATAATCATAAACATAGCAATGCCCATAACACTCCCTCTGAACCAAACCCATCGTACCTGGCCCATCATACAAAATTACTATACATCTTATCACACTCATCATATCATAACCATCATACCGTATATATCACAGGACACGCATCTTGCTATAACCATTATACCATGTCCTTTATAACATACTTTTCATTCAATAACAATGAAACCACACACATCATATCCTATCTAACATGCAAACCATGACGTGTTGAGTTTATTTTTGGTAGAAAGCTTGTTCTAAAAATATAACTAACTTATTTTAACTCATATAAAATCATTGTTTTAATTCCGCGAATTAATTAAACACACCGTAGAATAACAATAAAATAAAATAATTTGTATTGTTGTTGCTTATTTTGTTTGTATTGGACAGCTTTGGGTTAAAAGAATATTCCAATACACTGTAATTGTATTAAAAACAAACCGTCATCCATTGTTACTTTAGTATTTTTATTAATATCTTTGCGTTAAAATGATTTGCTCATTTTTCAAATATTTTAATATAATTCGTTGAAAGTTCTCGAAAAGCGTTTTAATACTCAGACAATCGCGTATCGTTTTTTTTTTTTTAATACTCACTTCTTTTGAGCGAATTAAATTTCGTTTCACATGTGGTGCTGACATGAATTGCAAAACAATCTTTAATCCTGCCACATGATGTTATATGCGAATATAATGAAAATATTTTCGATGATGATTTTTTTGTTTTGTTTATTTCAAACTTTTTATTTCCCCCCTACCAAATATGTTGCTACTTAAGCATGCTGTGGAGATTGAGAACGAAATTTGTTTTTTTTTTTTGCATTTTTCAAATTATAACTTTGATAAATTAGTTTTTGGCTTTTTATAAATATGTCAAAAGCAGCTGCTATCGTGTTATTTTAAGTGTTTGGCTATTAGTTTGAAGTTAAATTTTTGCTCACAACAAAGAGCACACAAAACAAACCATGACGAACAAATAAATTCTTGTTATATAAAGTATTGTAGAGTCTTTTGAAGATAGTAAATATTTTATTGGTTGGAGTGAAGAATACGAGCCCAAACCACTATTAATTCGTACAGCAAGCACTTTTATGCCAATGTAACATGTAAGGGTACATATTTTATTAAATAATATTGACAACACTATTAAATTTATACTTTTCTGAAAGTTTGTTTTATTATCTTTAATTTCATAAACAAATATGTGCACATATCATGATAAAAAGTTTTGAAAACAGAAATTAACGGAAAGTCCATTTATTTTGATAAAAAAAATTTGACCTTTATTAATTCGTACAGTGGAACATTTTCTAATTTAATACTGTGTAATGCCCCCTTTGCTTTTTAAAACAGCTTCTAATCGCTTTGGCATTGTATCTATTAATTTTTTACACTCTTCAGGGGTTTTAGAGTCCCAAATTTCCTGAATTTTGGCTTTTACTCCGCTAAGAGTGCGTTGTGGGTCATTTCGTAACTTCCTTTTCATGAGGGCCCACACGTTTTCGATTGGGTTAAAGTCCGGGCTAGATGATGGCCAGTCCAGAACACTAATACCATTTTCTTGTAGCCATTTTTTTGTTTTTTTGGCTGTATGGGATGATGCACCGTCTTGTTGAAATACATATTCGGCACAGTCAGCTAGCTTTGGTACTGACGGAATGAGATGTTCTTCCAATATATTAATATATTTTTCTGCATTTACTGTTCCCTTAATAAAGTGAAGCTGACCGACACCCTTTGGGGACATACATCCCCACACCATAATTCTAGCTGGAAACTTTACAGTACGCTTTAAGCAGTCTTTATGATATGCCTCTGTGCTTTTCCGAATCACCCTTTTTCTGGCATCACCGACGCATACGTCAAACTTCTATTCGTCGCTAAATATATTGGTGCCCATAATATTCTTTTGCCCATAATAAACGTTTTTTCATTTGAAGTACAGTAACTAAGGGCTTTTCTTTGGCTGAAAAAATTCAAGTTTCAATAAATGTTTTTCGTATCACCAGTAGTAGAGTGTTAAACTTACTTCATAAACACCATAACCTATATCTTTCATTTGCCGACGCGTCCATTCACGTTTAATGGTTTTTCCAATTCTTTCTGACCACTCTGAAGCTATGTCTCTAATAGTGCCTCGACGATTTTTTTAAGTATAACTTCTAAAGCTCTTTTGTCGCGAATCGTTATTTTGGAGACCCGGCCTCTGTTTGCAGCGTTATTGCTACAATTCTCATTTTTTTTGTATTTTTGAACAATACTTGATACTGTAGATCTGGGAAGCTTTAATTCAACCGATATTTCGCTATAGCTTTTTCCCGATTTGACTTCCCTGAACAATTAATCACAAATAAAAAGAAACAACACGAAAAAAATCGTGTTATTGTTCAATTGCATTTCTTTTCTCTAATAAAACGGTAAATTTTCATTATTTGTTTACATTTTAATTTTCAGAGTTGGTTTTAGCTGAATTTATACAAAAAAAAAATAAATAACTGGCCATTTCAGCCCTTAAAAGGACTTTGACCTAGCTTCTTATGATCAATTGTGTTGTGAGTGTTATTAAGTTTATACACAATTGACCGAGAACCGGACCTACGTGCTTAACGCCGACTCCGAACGGCGATGAACGATGAATGTTCTCTTTCTCAAGAAGCTTTACATGGCATTTTGATTACTCTCTGAGGTTTGCCATTGTCTGCAGAGAGGTGGCGACCGTACAGAAAAATTATTTTAATTCAAATAATTTTCTGTCGCTGCTGGGCTTCGAACCTGGGTTTCCAAAGTTCGTTGACATAGCGGCCACGCACTTTAACCCACTACGCCACGGACGCCACACATGACGCTGAATTTATACACTGTACGAATTAATAGTGGTCAAATTTTTGTTATCAAAATAAATGGACTTTCCGTTAATTTCTGTTTTCAAAACTTTTTATCATGATATGTGCACATATTTATTTATGAAATTAAAGATAATAAAACAAACTTTCAGAAAAGTATAAATTTAATAGTGTTGTTCAATATTATTTAATAAAATATTTACCCTTACATGTTATATTGGCATAAAAGTGCATGCTGTACGAATTAATAGTGGTTTGGGCTCGTATTTGTCAACAATTTTTATGAGTCATGATACATAGACATCAATTTCTGTATTTTTATATCAAAATAATCTGTAATTTCACAAAAAAATTATTACATTTACAAAAACAAAACAAAAAAGAAAAGAGTAATGTCCAATTTTTTGAGGAAGAACTTGTTTTTACGCACTCGAGATGTTCAGAAAATGAAACACGAGTGAGCTAAAACCAATAGAGATATGACTCTATAGTACACTAGCAATATATAAGTATTTTAGATAGAAAAGTATCAGACAGAGGTTGTATTAAACAATAGGAGTGACGCACCTACTTATAAGAAAGTGACGATCTATACAAAATGTACTATGTCTATACAAAATTAAAATATAAAATTTAGAAATTAGACATTTATACCATGTAGACATGGTAAAGAGAGAGTTTAGTTTGAGTTTTCAGTACAAAGTTGAGTTTTACCACTGAACGCAAAATAAACTCTTGAGTTCTCCGGTACAATTTTGCGGGATGAAACTCAACTAAACTCAACTTTGTTTCTGTGTTTATCAAAACTCAATTTGAGAAATCCATAAAAGTATGCTAATGTTCTTATAAAAAGGCACTTTGAGATACAACTTGTACAATTTTATGGTGAGAAATGTAAAAAAAATTGTAAAATTGTGCAATTTACTATTGCAAAAAATTAACAAAAAAGCGAAGAAAAGAACTTGGACAAGTGTAGAAGGTGAGGTCTTCATATTAGTATGGGGCGATAAAAATGCCACATTGTGCAGCGCGAGGTAGAACTCGCATGTGTACGGAGAAATGGCTGCGGCCTTATCCTCAAGTGGAATTGATGTCACGGTGGTGCATGTGCCAAAAAAATATGAGAACACAAAAGTAAATAAAGAAATGTCACACTAAACATATTTCTGCCGACGCATCTCTGTGTGAACAGCTATGGTTAACTTAAATATAAACTCAAACTAAACTCTCTGTGTAGACATGGCATTACTCAGTGACCGAAAATTAAAGCTTTATTTACGGTCACAAAGTTATATGTATTATTCTATCTTACTATATTAGCTTATCTACGAGTATATTTTCACTGAGATTTGGTTATAAGGCTACTTGATTTCTTACAAAGATTTTTAAAAAAATGAGAGGGCATTGATTTAACCGATCTTTAAATTTAAGTAAAAGCTTTTGCTCCTGACTTAAATAAGGCAAAAGGGAGTGATACAAATAATATACCCCTTAGAAAGAATGTATTTATATTTTTTTTTTGTTTTTTTGTTTTTTTTATTAAATGAAAGTGGAGGGCATTGGAATGATGGAAATGATATCAATACGCCCAACGTATAAGTTGGTAACTCGAAAATCGTTATTTTTCAGTATGACCATTTTAATGTTGTTTTCGTTATAAAAATAAAACCAAAATCGAGTACAGGTTTTTGTTTATTGTAGATGAAATGAATGTCTATCGACTATTAAATCACGGTAGTTCTTACAAACATATTTCATGAGATATTTAGAATTTAAACTTGTAATTTGGACAAAATAAATGCATCCTTAAGTTACCAATTTGTCTTCTGCAACATTATTTTTTTTTTTTTTTTTTTTTTTGTAGTTGTATGTTAAGATACAAACATTTTGTGGTACAAATGTTTGAGCAAAAGGTTGGTATTTGTGACTTACAACCATAGTTTTTTTCAGAAAAAATAGCTAATGAATATGTACACGAAGTTGCCAACAGACAACAGTTTTTGCAATTTATTTTTAATTTAAGGTACTAAGTTTTTGCATGGAGTCCTCATCTAAATATACCAAAGTTATAACTTTAAAAATAGCGACCAATGCCTCAAATTTTTAGCTATAGGTTAGAAAAATAATTTTTGTATATTTTTATACCTAAAAATATACACATTCAAGAGTATGCTTAGTTTTTTTTATTAAAAAAAATTTTAATATTAAGGTAGATACAGCATTTTTTATAGAGCGCTGTGAAAAAAATGTGAAATGCGCTGACCAAGATTGCTCCTCCTAAATTCATCTGAAACAAAAAAATTAAAAATATTAAACTAGATGCTTAAAACTCGTACTTATCAAAACCTATTTTGAAAATATTTCTTTTTCACAAAGAAATAACGAAATTAAAATTTAACAGATATAGTATAATGGGATTATACTGCCTTCCTAAGAAAGAAAGTCACAAACGCCAAATTTCCATAAGTGAGATACTCGTAAGAGCAGATTCGGAACCGTGAAGGAGTTTCTGATTTTTGCGTTAAGCTAAGAATTGGAAATTACGAAAAAGTTAAGTGAAATGGTTACATCTACCACTTCTAGCGTAAAAAACGAAAGATAAAAACATAAAAGCTAAATATCTTAAAACTACTAAAATGGAGATGTGACTTTCTTTGTTAGGACGGCAGTATGGTAATGATGCGTATAATGAAATGAATGGAACGTGGTGAGGGATTGGATTTAGTATGAAGTATTATATTTATGATATGAAGGTTACGGTTTGACCCGTATGGTATCATGGGTATGGTATGATGTATACAGAGTGTTCGGTAAGGTATTTGGAATGCAGCACGATGGGTTTTATATGATATGGTTTGAAGGTTATGGAATGATGGGTATGGTATAAATGATGTGATGTGATGAGTATGGTATAATATTTTGGATGTGGTATGTTGGGCATGGTGTGATGGAAATGATATAAGTTTGGTGTTTTTGGAAGGAATTCTTGGAAACATTATGATATGATGTTGTTTAGTATGATATGTACAGGTACATTTATATATCATACATTGTACACCATCAAATATTTTAAAATTAGTTTCTAAAAGATTTGCTCTGTTTTATCAATATCAAGCAGGAAACATTCCATAGAATGTAGAAAGCAAGACACTCCATTTCTTTTTATACACACTATGTCATTGGAGGGAAACATTCCTCTCTGCTGTCTTAAAAATGAATGCGGAAACATTCCTCTAAATTATCTTAAAAAATAATGTGGAAATAACAACAAATATATAACAACTAAAAATGGTTTCCCTGGCCGGGATTCGAACCCGGGACCTCTGAGCTGGCAGTTAATCACACTACCTACTCGACTACCGAGGCTGTCTTATTATTCAAGATTTTATTATTGGAAATAAATTGAAATTGTCCTAAAACAAGCAAAAGTTTCCACATGCATTCATTTAGAAGCGGTTTGGAAACAATGTCAATGTAACTTCCCTTAAGTTTCCAAAAGATACGATTAGGAATGTTTTCAAAACACTTTTCAAAGGCTTAAAATTTTTCCCAGACGGTTTGTAGACAGACTTTCTATTTAAGAGTAAATTATTTAACCACATGAATATCTTACCACATCCACTTTTTCTGCTTCCTTCCACCGTGTGATGCAGCTACGTTTTCAGATAGTTTTCTTTAATGATTTTGTTTCTATCGAAAAGTAAATCTTAAATGTTTAAAGCCGAAATTAGCATATGGTAAGTATTGGAAATCTTTCCTTTTTTTCTAGCATCTGACAAATTGGTTGTTTCCGCTGATTCCAACAACTGTGTTTTTTTTTTTAATATATTTTCAACTTTAACATAATGAAAATTTGTTCGCCATGAAGAATCACTCTCAATTTTAAACGCAATCGTCAATAAGTCTTCGAAGCCTGTATGTATCAGTGTTTGTGTGGCGAGGAAACAAAAAACGGACATCACTTCCACTAACCAATGCACAGATGCAGAGAAAACGGCACAATTCTCAACAGCCATCTATCTCTGTGCGCGCCCAAACGTCCATGACCACGACGAACGAAAGACGTAAGAAGGCAATAATGTCGAATTGCCATTTTGTAAGCCAGACCAAGGACAGTCAGCGAGCGCAACCAGGACATGCTGCTGATGGATGTGCCTGACACGGGTTCATATTACGCTTCAATAATGATTAAGGATGCTACAGCAAAATGACGTTGCATACTTTGCAGCTGAAGCGAAATACATTGAATTGCTGTGAAAGGAAATACTTATGAAGGTATTTTTAAATAAATGACTCGACTCATTTTCGAGGTCATAACGCTGGATGGGGTGACGAAGGATTGGTTGGTAGGTCTGCTGGAACTTGTTAGGGTTCGAAGTGTTCGAAATGCGGTTTTTTAGATTAAAAATAATATGAGTTTTTTTTAAACTTTAAAAAATTGCCGCAATTTTAAGCGCAGCTGTTCAACCACAAAAATAAAAGCTTTGTTTTGTGTCTCTAAGAATTGGTAGTGCGCCTTTGCATATGCTCGGTTTTTATCTTACTTGCTGTTTCGTGCATTTTGTGACTTTTCGCTTAAGACAGTTTTCAACACCATTTTGTATAAAATATTTTTTTTATGCATATTTCCTCCTTAATGCTTATCTCTTTCATTTTTTTTTTCTTATTTTTCATGTGTTGAAATGTCAACCGTTGTTTATGCAGCTCTTTGTTGTTGTTATTAATGCAGTGCTCAATGCAATTGCATGGTTGCAACAACGCCAGCAACAACATCAGCAGCGACAACAACAACAACAACAACAACAACAACAACAATAAAATGAAGTCGTGCATACGTTATTTATTATTTGCAACAGAGTAGAGTTGCCAACAGTTTCTTATTTTAAATGTTATTGTGTTTGTATTTACCGGCTATACAAGCAAATGCGTCTCTCTGTGTGTGAGTGCATGTGTGTGCATTTTTATATCAGCATAACGTCTGTCAAGTGTCTCTGCCTGTCTGCAGTTGCAATATTTTTCTTATTCGCTTAGATATAAATTTTTGTACAGCTCCTATCTGGAAATATGTTGAACTTGTTTATTCCTCCAACAGACAGTTTAACACAAAGGCTAGATAGAGTAACAGCGAGATAAAACAGAAGTTTTACCTCTGCCTTGAGGTTATTCTGAAAAATACTTTATTTATATTGAACTTTTTCCAATTTAAATTAAAATTGCTGAAAATCTTATTTTGTAAAATATTTAAGTTTTTTGCTTGAACTTTGAAGTTATGAAAAGGTATTAAAATTATTTGGATGTTAAGCAGAAAAATAATTTGTCGACAATTTCAACTGTTTTCAATGCCTATACAATCTTATAACTGGTATTTAATCAAGAAGAGTTGGGAAACTCCTTCTTAAAAATGTATTTTATATCCTTCCTTTGGAGGGCTAGTAGTAGAAGCAATAGAATTAATCTTATTTGTTCCAAAAAATTTATTTTTGTTCTGAACTAAAGTAAGACCTTTTCTTAAAAGAAGTAGTGGGGGCAATGCAAAAAAATTAATCATAAGGAGAATATTTCGAAAAATAATAAAGCTCTTTTCAATGAAAAAATTCGGTCATTATATGGTCAAATCCTTCATGTCGGACGTCACATTCGGACGCATTTTTTTCCAATTTATATGCTGAAAATGTTTTGTTTAGGAAAAAAAGAACTAGTGCAACGTTAAGTATTAAGGGGCTGCTATTTATAAATATCAGAAAAAAATATAATATAAGTGTATGTACATGAACAGTGGTTTTGATATGAAGTGTCCGGACGATATTAAAATAGAAGTTGTTTTGATATTAATTGCAAAATCTGCTATTTGCAGCGGACTGATTCGAGCTACGAGAAAATATGCTATGAATCAAACGTTTAGAATTAACTGAAATATACAAAAAAAGTAAGCTAAGTCGTTAATTTTTATTATTGTTTTTATTTTTGTTATATTTATTATTGTTCAGACGTCATGTGTCGGACGTCATTAATATTAACATCTACATTACGTTTAAAAAATAGGCTGCATTGATGGTACGGTATTATGGAATGGTACGATGATATGATGGTATTGTCTGATTTTCTCATGGTATAGTATGGTGGTAAGATGAGCATGAAATGATGGCATGGTATATATGGTATATGGTATATATATGGTATGATGATGATAGTATGGTGTGATGGTATGGTATAATAACATTTAACTTTTCGAAATTGTATTAAAACAGATTTCATCTAATCTTGCAATTATATGAAATGGTACTTTTTTAGTAAGACTATATTTAAGAGTAAATCAATTAACCACTTAAAAATCTCTACTTTTTTAGGTTAAAATTTAACTTCTACCGTGCATGGAGGCCCAACACATATTTTTCTTAGCTAACTGGTGGTCGTTTTTATTTTTTCCTTTAACGCTTCTTCGCTTCAAATTTTGTCATCAAGTTTTTGATATGTAATATCTTACCGATCGGTTTCCAGCATGTGGGAGTGATGTTCCTCCGTAACAGGAAGTCGGGGAAGCACGCGCCATTTAATTTTTCACACAATTAATTGCAGAGAGCTTCCAACATTGTTCACAGAGTGCCTTTTAGCGAATAGCTGCTACACAAACCACAAACATGTGTTTTAAACACGAACCACATTGATATTTATTTTAAATCACAGTACACTGAACGAAGCCACAATTTCAATACAATTTTATTTAACTACAGCGCATGCTACTATATAGTTTAGACACAAACCTGTGTAGCCTTCATGTAAAAGAAAAATAATAACCTTATATTTTCCAACATCCAAAGTAAAAGACCAAACAGCTGTTTTTGGCATACATAGAAGTGCAAAGGGAAAAGACTTTTATACGTAAAGCTTTCTTACATCAGTAAGACAACCTGAAAAAATAAAAAAAACTTAACTCGAAAATTGAATGTGAGCCCCTTCTTTTTTTATTACATAAAAACTCAAGAAAAAAAAATAATTGGGAACTTAAATGTAGATATATTGAACTTTAAATAAACAATAATGCTCTTAAAAAAGGAGCATCTTTAATTTCTCACACTTGGTGGACCATTTTCGGGATTTGCCCATATATATTCCCGAAATATATATAGCAACCCTCATATGAAGGTGTACACTAGACCGTGGCAAAAATGTTAGCCCATTTTGATCCCGCCTCAATCATTAGACATTTCGAAGTGTTATTTTTGGGATAAAATCGGTCGAAACTGCACAAAAAATTACTTTTATGGATATCATTTCTTTCCATGGTCTTAATGATTTTTTGTGAGCTTTAGTTTTTTGCCCTTTTAATATCTTGTTAACATAGTAGCAACTGAGATAAGTGGGGTGATAATTTAAAAAAAAAAAAGATTTGCAAAAAAAAAAATCAGATAAAATAAATACATAAATGAAAAGTGTTTGGGATCGGACAAGAAACACAGAAGATATAACGAAAACAAGAAAAAAATCACCATAGGGTCCATTTAAAAAAAAAACAAATTTTTTTTGAAAATGTGTTTTAAATATCTAACGATTGAGGTGAGGTCAAATATAAGTTAGTTTTGGTAGGTACACTAGTGTACACTAGACCATATTACCTCACAGGAAAAAAAAAATACGCCGCACACCATCCAATCTGAAGCATTTTTGAAAAAAAATTTCGAAAAGATATTTTTTCGTTTTTTTTTTTTGTTACCAAGAGTAGAGGCATTTCATTTTTTCTTCATATCTTCGGCACTGCGGCACTTAAAACACTTTATTTTATTTGACTCTCATTATTGTAATTCATGCTATAGAAGTTGATATCTGGTAAATACAAGAGCGGAGTCCTTGATCCCAATGACTATTAGAGCAAAAAATTTGAACAAGAACAAAAATATCGATATATCATTCTTTAAGGTCGGAATGTCAATGTCGAAGATATGACGAAAAATTTAAAAGAAGAAACCCTATGTTCGACATAAAAATTTAAAAATTTTTGTTGAAGTAGTTCTACTGGGATAATCGTTATGCTTTCTTCGGAAGAGTTTGATGATTTGTTGACGACCTTTAATTTTATGACCTTAGAATGATACATAAGTATAGTAGAAACTGGAATGTACTGATGGGTAAGTACTAGAACTGGGTGCATGACCCCAATGACCTTTCGAGCACAAAAGTTGGAATTCTCGCAACAAAAATATTTATATATCTCTCATTAAGATCGGACTGTAAATGCCGAAGATATGAAGAAAAACGTAAATGTACGACCCCTACGTTCGGTCGAAAATAAAAATAATATTTTTCGAAATTTTCTTTCAAAAATGTTTCAGATTAGATGGTGCGAGGCGTTCTGTTTTCGATACGGTCTAGTGTCCCCTAAACATCTGAAGAGATTCAAATGTAAATGCATTTCGTTTTCGGCGATTTAAAGATTTCTGTTGATAGCACTTTTAATAACTTAAATTTTTCAATTTTTGAAAAATTAGAAAAAAAAAAGAAGAGTTGGCTGTGTCGTGGACACACCCGTAGATTTTGACGTGCCGAAGTTTCTTGTTTGTTGTTAGTGTTGGTGTTGTTTTTGTTGTTGTTGTTGTTGTTGTTGTTGTTGTTGTTGTTGTTGATGTTGATGTTGATGTTGATGTTGATGTTGATGTTGATGTTGATGTTGATGTTGATGTTGATGTTGATGTTGATGTTGATGTTGATGTTGATGTTGATGTTGATGTTGATGTTGATGTTGATGTTGATGTTGATGTTGATGTTGATGTTGATGTTGATGTTGATGTTGATATTGATGTTGATGTTGATGTTGATGTTGATATTGATGTTGATTGTTGTTGATGTTAATGTTGATGTTGATGTTGATGTTGATGTTGATGTAGATGTAGATGTTGATGATGATGTTGATGTT
Organism: Pherbina coryleti; assembly: GCA_943735915.1. Taxonomy (NCBI): domain Eukaryota; kingdom Metazoa; phylum Arthropoda; class Insecta; order Diptera; family Sciomyzidae; genus Pherbina; species Pherbina coryleti. The sequence continues at coordinate 23,181,420 of OX030950.1, read as the reverse complement.
GATGTTAATGGTTATGTTTATGTGGATGTTGATGGTGATGTTGATATTGATGTTTATGTTAATGTTGATGTTGATGTTGATGTTGATGTTGAAGTTGAGTTGATGTTAATGTTGATGTTGATGTTGATGTTGATGTTGATGTTGATGTTAATGGTTATGTTTATGTTGATGTTGATGTTGATATTGATGTTTATGTTAATATTGATATTGATGTTGATGTTGATGTCGATGTCGATGTTGATGTTGATGTTAATGTTGATGTTGATGTTGATGTTGATGTTAATGGTTATGTTGATGTTGATATTAATGTTGATGTTAATGGTTATGTTCATGTTGATGTTGATGTTGGTGTTGGTGTTGGTGTTGCTGTTGGTGTTGGTTTTGCTGTTGGTGTTGGTGTTGGTGTTGTTGTTGGTGTTGGTGTTGGTGTTGGTGTTGGTGTTGGTGTTGGTGTTTGTGTTGGTGTTGGTGTTGGTGTTGGTGTTGGTGTTGGTGTTGGTGTTGGTGTTGGTGTTGGTGTTGGAGTTGGTGTTGGTATTGGTGTTGGTGTTGGTGTTGGTGTTGGTGTTGGTGTTGGTGTTGGTGTTGGTGTTGGTGTTGGTGTTGGTATTGGTGTTGGTGTTGGTGTTGGAGTTGGTGTTGGTGTTGGTGTTGGTGTTGGTGTTGGTGTTGGTGTTGGTGTTGGTGTTGGTGTTGGTGTTGGTGTTGGTGTTGGTGTTGGTGTTGGTGTTGGAGTTGGTGTTGGTGTTGGTGTTGGTGTTGGTGTTGGTGTTGGTGTTGGTGTTGGTGTTGGTGTTGGTGTTGGTGTTGGTGTTGGTGTTGGTGTTGGTGTTGGTATTGGTGTTGGAGTTGTTGTTGGTGTTGGTGTTGGTGTTGGTGTTGGTGTTGGTGTTGGTGTTGGTGTTGGTGTTGGTGTTGGTGTTGGTGTTGGTGTTGGTGTTGGTGTTGGTGTTGGTGTTGGTGTTGGAGTTGGTGTTGGTGTTGGTGTTGGTGTTGGTGTTGGTGTTGGTGTTGGTGTTGGTGTTGGTGTTGGTGTTGGTGTTGGTGTTGGTGTTGGTGTTGGTGTTGGTGTTGGTGTTGGTGTTGGTGTTGGAGTTGGTGTTGGTGTTGGTGTTGGTGTTGGTGTTGGTGTTGGTGTTGGTGTTGGTGTTGGTGTTGGTGTTGGTGTTGGTGTTTGTGTTGGTGTTGGTGTTGGTGTTGGTGTTGGTGTTGGTGTTGGTGTTGGTGTTGGTGTTGGTGTTGGTGTTGGTGTTGGTGTTGGAGTTGGTGTTGGTGTTGGTGTTGGTGTTGGTGTTGGTGTTGGTGTTGGTGTTGGTGTTGGTGTTGGTGTTGGTGTTGGTGTTGGTGTTGGTGTTGGTGTTGGTGTTGGTGTTGGTGTTGGTGTTGGTGTTGGTGTTGGTGTTGGTGTTGGTGTTGGTGTTGGTGTTGGAGTTGGTGTTGGTGTTGGTGTTGGTGTTGGTGTTGGTGTTGGTGTTGGTGTTGGTGTTGGTGTTGGTGTTGGTTTTGCTGTTGGTGTTGGTGTTGGTGTTGGTGTTGGTGTTGGTGTTGGTGTTGGTGTTGGTGTTGGTGTTGGTGTTGGTGTTGGTGTTGGTGTTGGTGTTGGTGTTGGTGTTGGTGTTGGTGTTGGTGTTAGTGTTGGTGTTGGTGTTGGTGTTGGTGCTGGTGTTGGTGCTGGTGTTGGTGTTGGTGTTGGTGTTGGTGTTGGTGTTGGTGTTGGTGTTGGTGTTGGTGTTGGTGTTGGTGTTGGTGTTGGTGTTGGTGTTGGTGTTGGTATTGGTGTTGCAGTTGTTGTTGGATTTGCAGTTGGTGCTTTTCGTTTAGCTTTTTTTTTTGCTTCCCCATTGGTTGTGCTCTAATTTCAATTAATCCAGCAAAAGTGATGCATATGCGTCACATTAGGCGGTTCCCTGAGGGTTTTTGACACGCCGTCAAATTTTTTTTTTATTTTTGTCATATGCCCGAAGACCTCACCTTTGTTTTCGTTCCTTAAAATTTACCGTTGCACCAGTAGTCACAGAGTTAAAAATCCATGCAACGTTTTTTCATGGATGTAGCATTTTTACTGCATTATGTGATTGCATCCCTGAAATCATGACAACAAAATTTTTTTTGTAATTTAGTTGTGAAGCGTAATAACACATCCCTGCTGTCGTAAAACAAAATTTACTGTAGCACTCCTCCTGAGTGAGTAATAATTCCATGCAACGATATTACATTTCTGTTACATAAGCTGCTATATTCACGACCTGACCGGAATTTTTTTTTTTATTTTTGTCGTAAAGCCATTTATAAAAAATTATTTTCCTTTTTAAACTTTTATCGTAGGTTATATACTCATTGAGTAAAAATTCAATGCAACGCCGCTGCATGAATGTTGCGTTATCGATCTTTTAGCGGCTCTCTCAGCGTTCCCATGATGTCAGAAATTTTTTGTCTAATTTTGTTGTGAGGGCTTACAGTAGGCCTTTAGTGGCGTAATGTATTTTTAATCCTAGCACTAATACTCAGCGAGTAATAATTCCATGTAACAAATTTTCAGTTGCGTTGCTTACGCAGCTCCCACTACGTCCCTATGCCGTATTAAATTTTTTTTTTATTTTTTTAGTATAGCCAAAGAATTAACCTTTACGGTCATACTATTTTTTTAATCATAGCTCTTATACCCAGCGAATAACAATTCAATGAAACGCAGATGAATTTTTAAAAAATTCATTTTTCAACTTTTTTGGAAACTAGAGCAGTATAACGTAACTTCGTCACGTCAAAATATATATAATAAAGTTGTTTCAAAATTCCCCTTAAATACAAGGTGGTGCAAAGTTAATCATCCAATTTCGTTTTTGAAAAATTTTTTACTAAATAAAAAAAAAGAAAGATTTTAAGTGATGGAAATCATTATTTGGGCCTTTACCATTTTTTTTATTAAGTGGAAAAGATGATATCCATCAAGTGGCTCAACATTGCCGTCAGTGTTGATACACATTTACCCGTTGTATCGCATTTTCCATGACTTCGCAAGATTTATGGTGATAACGCTTCTTATTCCTATCGAATTTTCTCCTTAAGGTCTGCGATTGCCTGAGGCTTTTTAGCATAACTCTGCGACTGCCCCAAAGAAGGAAGTCTGGGATGATTAAATCAGACGATCTTGCTGGCCATGGCTAATTGCCAAAACGCGACCAGGAAGCGCTTCCTTCACAATATCTATTAATTATTTCACGCTCTTGAAGAGTATAGCGCTCCATGGAGCGCACAAACGTCAAATATTATATGATTGAAGTACAACGCCATTTGCAAAAATTATAACATCTTCCGATAGGGTGATTAATTTTGCGCTACCTTGTATTAACCTATTTAAAAATTTAAGGATTCTTTTTATTTGAAATATTTCTGCCCTCTAAACATTCAATGTAACCAGGAAATAATTATCCTTAAACTGCAAAAATTTCAGATCTCCATTATTCGCAGCACTTCTAACATGGTACGTTGTAATGAGACAGGGATCTTAGTCTTACCTCTTAGGATTACTTAAAACCATTTTATATTATAACCATTTAAATCTTAATCATTTTAAAATTCTAAAAAAAATTTAAAGACCTTAATACTAACAACATTTATGTGTTATTTCTTTCGTTTCAGAGCAAGTTACCCCAACCAACAGCAAAAAAGCAGGGACAACAATAAAACACGAGCAAAACAAAACAAAATAAGCCACAAGAAAAGGGAATTTTTAAGAGGCTGAAAAAAAAATGTTAAAAAATAAAAGTGAAGTTTTGCACTAAAGTGTATTAAAAAGTGTGAAAGAAGTGAAAAAAAAATATTAGAAAAAAAATCGACTTCCAAAAAAACATTTCCAGCATCGCTAGAGGGCGCTTAAGGGCGTTCTTGCCGTATTGTGCCATTTTTCTGTTGTTTGTTTTATACAGTGTTTTCCTTTTTTCGCTATTCGTTTGCTTTTTCGATTTTGCAAAATCACTCGACGTGAAAAACAAAATTAAAACACTTGCTTTACATGACAGCACCAAAAGTACCAACAACAACAACAACAACAACAACAACAATTGTTGGCACAATGGCAACACTTGTCCATAGACAACCAGTGCTGCTTGTGTCAGTCGTCATGTTGACACTATTTACAGCGTCCATTCAGGGGATTACGGAAGAATTGTCACCAGGTAAGTGAAGAAGATATAGAACAAAAGCATGCAGAATAAAACCTACAAGCTGAAAATCACAACGAAAAGGGATTTCATAAAAATCCACTTTAATCCCTCAATAGTATGAAGTAGCAAAAAATAGTAGCAGCAGCAGTTTTCATGCCATGATGGGGCAGTGGAGACAATAAGAAAAAAAAAAAACACCCGCAGTAGTAAATATATTAAATTCAGTCGAGCACTAAATTCACAACATTTAAGTACTTGAGTTTTTCAATTTATTTCACCGCCTCTGTACCGCAGAGAACAATATCTATGAAATCCACTCATTTTTATTGACATTATTTGTAACGCCAACTTATGTTGTTTTTTGTTCTACTTTAAGACTTCTGCATAATTCATGTGTTTTTTATTTTAATTTTTTATTGTATTCTTTTGTGTACTCTTTTCGCATTCATTGCAGTTTATCGTTGATTTTATCCTTGTTAAGAATTTTCATGGAAACGGTATGAAAAAAATAAATAAATTTATAAATAAAAATCTTGACTGCACTCAATGAAGCAACATGTTCTTATTACGTCATTGCGCATGCGCTCTTTGAAGCCGTGTATGACATGGATTTTTTTAATGAATCCCAAATATTGAAGTGGCGGCCGTGGCGCAGTGGGAAGAGTGCGTAACCCATACGCCAGAGAACCCAGGTTCAATTCCATCTGACACAGAAAGTTTTTTCAATAGAATTCATTTTTCTGGTCGGCCATCACCTCTCATAGAGTAAATAATGCCATGTAAAGTGCTTCTTGAGAACAAGCACATTAGCCGTTGGGAGTCGGCATAAAAATACACCGAGAAAAAAACTTAAGTTTTTGGTCAAATCACCTAAGTTTTACATGTTAACTTACCAATATTGATTTGGATGATAAATTAGCGAAGTATTTTGTAATTTACACATTAGCTTCGACAATTTATATGAAGCATGCTTGCTTATTCTGCCGAACATAGTGTTCAAATTTTCAACAAAAAGTTTGTTAAACTGTCAAAGTTAAATAGATAAATAATAAATAAATAAATGCAGGGAGAAGTATAAAATATACAACTACTTAGGTAAATTACTGTATAATTTTTGTGAAAAATTACCAAAGACAAGTACATATACATATACTTAGATAAAATTTTGAATGTTGCTGTTGCGCAAAATTACCCAAGCACTTGGGTAAAACTTCTAAACAAAATTAACCAAAAATTTTCATTTTTATTAAGGAAAACCTTTTCTATTTAATGTAAATAGATATAGATTTACAAAGCTTACAACATAGATTTACAAAGTTTACAACATAGATTTATAAAGTAAATAACTTATGCATTTAGATCGTTTATAAATAGATCTAATTTAATGCCAACTACATGCACTCATGAAGCATTGCACCTTGGCTAAACATCGCTGTATAATTTTCATTACAAAAACTAATCGAGAACTATAACCAGCAAGGAGTATTCAGCGACAAATTGCCGGAGTATCGTATTATGAGCTTTCAAAGCAATGTATTAACCCATTAATGACAACGTATGATATATCATACGCGATGAAATTTTTTTACGCATTTTTCGAAAATTCCTCAAAAACCGACCGACAATGTAGAACTTTTGATTTCAACAGTGTGAGAAAGCTAAAAGTATGCTTTTTCAAAAAAGCATTGTAGTTGACGCCAAAAGCTTTTTTGTTTACATTTTCGCACCAGTTCTGTTCTGAATGATGAGCCCATCGAGTTCTAGTGGTGAGCATTAATGCGTTAAACAATATATTACTTTGGTGAATAACCATAAGTTTCTAATTTCCATACAATTTTCTTTACCCAAGCCGGCTTTGTTAATTTTACTCTCGAGTGTTCGACCAAGCATCAATTCATCCTTATATATTGACTATTTAGTGCGGTTTATGGCATTGCGGCATCGAACACCGTTACCGTCAATGGTCCTCGGTATAGAGCGATATAAACAGACTTCCATGTCCAGTGCTCGACAACATCGATATATCCGAGCAGTGGTTCCAACATGACGGCGTTATGTTCAAGATGCCATACAAGCAACATAATGCTTGACGTTGTGAAGGAGAAATTTGGCGATTGGGTCATATAACGGCGAGCGTTAATCAATTGGGCGCCGCGATTATGCGCCTTGACAGCCCTCGATTGCTTTTCCTGGGGCTACATTAAGTCTTTAGTCTACGCTAACAAGCCAAGCACTTGGACGAGCTCGAGACCAACATTCAAGACGCTCTTGCCGAAATGACACCTCACATATTAGGCCGAGTCATCAATAATTGGACCGACCACTTGAAGCAACTAAGCCGACGCGGACATTTAATTGATGTGCTATTTCAGACATAATGGCATAAATAAAACTTCAAAATATATCCAGAATCAATTTGATACCTTACACCGTTGTTGTTTAATTTAAATGTCTTTTCTTATTGTCCTTATTTGATCATCCTCTAAAATCATTAATTTTTGCTATTAAATTAGTATATTAAACTCATAAAAGTTACTGTGAGCCAGCCGGGAAATGTTGGTCATTGCAGCATTTTCTTGTACACTCGCTCTCAAAAAAAAAAAAACGCCGAGCTTCGTTTTTAAATTTTTGCTCTCTTTGTTATATATATATTTCGCAAGTTTTGGTATTTTTTGAATTGTTGTTTACTTTATTGGTTGCGTATGTAATACAGTTCTCTTAGTTTAAAAATTGGTGTTGATCAGTGCAGTATTAAATTAAAAATTGTGAAGTTTTCATATTGATGATGGTATTGACCAAAAAACAAATAAAAGATATATTAGTATATAAGCCACAAAATCTGAACAATGTTGATATAGGAAGATTCCTTTTAAAATTTGAAGAAACCGGCAGTCTGGATCGCTTTCCTGGCAGCGGGCGACCTAGAAAAACAAACAGTCGCGATGACAAGAAAATAGTGCGTATAACTCTACGCGACGGGTTTAAAACTGCTCCAGAAATTGCTGCAGAAGGGCAGTAAATGAAATAAATATAAGCACGGCAACTGTAAAGCGTCGATTATAAGAGGTTGGTTTAAAAGCACGAAAATCTGCTAAAAAGCCCCTACTAATAGCGAAAATGCGATCGGCTCGTTTGAATTGGTGCAAAAAATAAAAAGATTGGATGTATAATCACTGGGCTCGAGTAATTTTTTCAGACGAGAATAAAAAAAACCTCATTGGTCCCGATGCTGGGGTCATGGTCCGCCGCAGACGTAACGAAAGATACAAAGATGAATGTGTTCAAAGTTTGGTGAAGCATTCTCCCTATGTTATGGTGTGGGGAGCAATTACTAGCTATAGTGTTGGAAAAATCATGTACCTGGAAAGTTCTGTGAACTCCTCTACCTATCACTAACAAAGACATCCTTCCTTCTCTTGAGATCTTATCAGAGCACATTTCTGATGTACTGTTTCAGGATGATTCCGCACCATGACATCGATCAAGATCGGTAACTATCTCTGTCTGATTTGAAGTATTTGATTATATGGGTAGAAACAGTGGCGTTCCTAGGCTTGGTGACACCCGGGGCGGATACTAATGGTGTCACCCCTATAAAAAATTTCTAAATGCAAAAAGAAACCAATTCGATGAGATTAAGTGTTTTTATCAAACATGTACGTTAACGTTAATTTTAACGATAACCGAAATTTTTATTTTGTTTCATTGAAGCAATATCGAAAAACTCACAAAAAATTACGTTATCTCAAAAAACGAAAAAATTTATTTCGTTTCGAAGTTAACAAAATTGAATTTTTTCGCTTTTTTGCTCAAACAAACGTTAAGAATAACGTTAATTTCAACAAAAAAACTTCGTTTTCATTGAATGGAATTATTTTTTTCTTATATTTTTTACATTTTATTTTTACTATATTACCAACTATGCCTGGCCAAGCGTTGCTGTGTATCGCAAAAGTAAAAATATACAATACTCACGAAATTAACGTATGAATGAAGGAATGAATGAATTAAGGAATAAATCATTGTATGTAATTTTCTACTTTTAAGTTCGAACAAACAACTCCAAAGAGTTAAATTTAATAATATATTGAACTGAATAATAGGAAAAAACCTTCAGAAATTCAGACTTTTTATTGATTTGTGGGCGTTAAAAAAGGTGTGGCAACGAACGAAATTGACTGCCAAAATATTAGATCAATTTAACCTCACGCAAAGAAAAACAACGTATTTCGCCAGTTTGCCGCAAACAAAATCGCCAGTTTGTCGTGCATGAAATCGTTATTTACAATCGTGTCAAAAGTTGTCATAACAATAGTCAGTCGTGAGAAACGCGTTATTTAGTTGCAGAATTGCAGCAATTGAAAAATTTGTTTTTCCCGACTGAAAATTTTGTTTTTCCCGACTGAAAATTTTTCCCTATGTTGTATTAACACAACGATTATAGTTCAGTGTTACTTTCTGGACAAATTGTTTCTATATAAGTAACAATACGCGGAAGGAGATAGCAAAAGAAATGCGATAAGTGAAATCCATAAGAAGACGGACGGACATAGGCAAATAATTAATTTAATAAATAAAAATTATCGAAAAGCTTGCGGTTTATATTATATTATATCTATATCTATACTCTATACTATTATATAAAACTAGCTGGTACCCGACGCGTTGCTGTCTTAGCGGAAATAATTTCTATCTCTATCTGAATCTCAAACTCAGTCTCAATCTCAATCTCAATCTCAATCTCAATTTCAATCTCTATCTATCTATATCTCTATCTCTATCTCTATCTCTATCTCTATCTCTATCTCTATCTCTATCTCTATCTCTATCTCTATCTCTATCTCTATCTCTATCTCTATCTCTATCTCTATCTCTATCTCTATCTCTATCTCTATCTCTATCTCTATCTCTATCTCTATCTCTATCTCTATCTCTATCTCTATCTCTATCTCTATCTCTATCTCTATCTCTATCTCTATCTCTATCTCTATCTCTATCTCTATCTCTATCTCTATCTCTATCTCTATCTCTATCTCTATCTCTATCTCTATCTCTATCTCTATCTCTATCTCTATCTCTATCTCTATCTCTATCTCTATCGCTATCTCTATTTCTAAGTGGAACGACTCGTGTAAATTGATAACCAAATTTCGAGGCTATGCTACCCATAATTCCAAAGTTATTCGATATCGCAAATTTGGCTTGTATGGGCGGAGCCACACCCCCTTGTTCAATGACGTCTCAGTTTTCTAGTTGATGGATATCACCCAATAGTAATTCCATACTGAATTTCGTTGTTATACGACTTTTTGTTCCAAAGCTATCTGATATCAAAAATTTAAAGTGTATGGGCGGGGCCACACCCCCTTTTCCAAAGCCCATCCCAGTTTTATAGTAGAAATATTTCACCAAGTGGCAACTCCGTACTGAATTTCATTGGTATACGGCATTTAGTTCCAAAGCTATTCGATATCATAAATTTGAATTGTATGGGCGGTGCCACACCCCTTTGGCCTATACTTGCTCAATTTTGCCAGTCGAAAGACACAACTAAATAGAACGTTCTAACCGAGTTGCATTAATGTGTGACTTATAGCTCGAAAGTTATACCGAAAATTTGGTCTGCTGAAAAAGTGCCACGCCCCACGTCCAACGCCCATAAAATTTTACCTGTGGAACGGCTCTTGTAAATTGAGGTAGAACACCGAATTCCGATGCTATGCGACCTATAACTTCAGAGCTATTCGCTACCGTAGATTTGGGTTGTATGGGAGGTGCCACGCCCCCTTATTTTAGGGGGATGAAAAATAGATGTTGTTCGATTCTCACCCCTGACTAATATCCTCGCTAAGGATCACGAAAATCGGTCGAGCCGTTTCGGAGGAGTTCGATCACGCACCCCGTGACAGAAGAATTTTATATATTAGATGAAAGTGAACATTTTTTGTGTCCGCAAAACTCCAAAAGTACTGGTCCGATTTTTTTGAAATAAGTTTTAAAATATCACATTTGTGCTACAAAAGGTTCATTGGTTATTTTTTTTTTCGAAATTTCCATAATAAGTATCTTTAATTAAAGTGTTACGTTTTTTAAAAAATCATCCACAATGCCATGCATTGCTTGATCGTTAGCTTTTCATGCGTTTGTGCTGCGGGAGCCTCAATAAACTGCATGTTGCTCTCTACTATACTGTTTTTGTTCTCAGCAAGCACAAAACAACAAAACAAACAAACAAACACATATCCATACATACTTTGCTGCGCTTAAAGGTAATTGGATCGAAGAACATTCTAATATGTTCAAAGTAGTTTTGATGTGGAAAATTAATTTAACACAGTTTTGTTGAAAGGGGATTCACTGACCACCTTTAGCATGTTGAGGATTTTTTTGATGATTTGTATGTATGTATGTTTGTATGTACGTATGTTTATTTGTTTCGCTGCATGCAAATTTTCTACACATGTTTTGACGGTGTTTTCCTGTAATTTATAAATGAACAAAAGGAACGGGTGACCTTTTTACTTTATAGAATTGACATTGTGTGATTCAATAAGTTTTTTTATAAATAAACAGGATAACTGAGACGGGCATAGGAAAAGGGGTTATGGCTTCGACCACACAAGTCAAATTTTTGATATTGAATAGCTTTGGAACTAAACGTCGCATGACAATAAAACTCAGCATGGAGTTACTAATTGCCAAAGTCTTTCTACTGGTAAACTGGTATGTGCATTGGAAAAGGGGGTGTGGCCCGATTCTCTATACAGAATAGCTATGGAAGCTAAGATTAAGGACATTGAAACTCATAATGGAATTGTCACCTGGGAGTGATATTCTGCAACTGGGAAACTGTAACGGACAGTGGAACATGAGTGTGGTGTCAGACTAAGGGACTAATAAAAGTTTTGAATTTACTTATTATTTCCAATATACTTGCCGGGTGCAGCAACGCGCGCCGGGTATCGCTAGTAAGATATATTTTTTTTGACAGTTGTTGATAGCTGAATATTCGTTTGCGGCAAATACAACTCGCAAACGAAGTGTAGTTGGGGAACTTTTACTTGCGGCAAACGAAAAATTTCATTGCGTGCAGTAGTTTTGGAGGGTATCGTCATCAGATACACGTTGCTTTACTTTTTATATGTATAGTTGCGCGGTTACAGCGGACGTTGCAACATTTATATATATATAGCAACCGCCATACCATAGTTTTATACGTCCAGAGCCTCTGAAATATACCATTTCCATTGTTTTATGGGCGGGAAAAGAGGCAGTGACAAAATTTGTTTTTAATAAAAACATGACCCTATTCAAATGTACTGTTGTGGCAAAATTCCAAGCCAATCGGAGAAGAATTTTCAGACATTTGAGATTTTGTACAAACTAGATTGATGAAAATATACTTCGAAACGATAAGTTTTTTTTTTTATAAGCTTGAAACGAAATTTTTATTTTCTGATAATTTCGTGTTTCAACAAAACGAGTTTGGTTTGATTTTTTTTATCGTTTTTAGAGAAACGAAATAATACCTACTGATAATTTATTTTTCGTTTTTTAACGAAACAAAAAAATTTTGTTGATTTCGTTGTGCATGTCTGGTTCATGGTAGAATAATAAGGTAGGGCCGAGTCGCTCAGTGCCCTCACGCGTCAACGAAGAGTGGATAGTGAAAAGGTTGGGTAGTTGTCAAAATGACGAAATTGGTGGAAATGTCAAATGAAAAAAGAAATATCATGTTTTCAATTTGTAAATAGTGCGGACACGTGTGTGTTAATTTGAGTGGAAATATTGTAAAAATATTATAAATATATCTATAAAATGCCGCGGAAGTGTTAAATTTGAAAAAAAGATTGTAAAAAGTTTAACCTAAAATCAACTGCGAAACATGAACATAAAGAAACTCGATATGAACAGCTGATTTTGACAACTAGCCCCTTTTTTCGCTGCTTTCCACTCCATTCTTCTCCGAGTCGGCCCTACCTGCCTTATAATTCTACCATGGTCTGGTTTTTATTATTATCTTTATGTTTTCCAAAAAAAAAAAACAAACAACATGTGACAAACAATAAGAATTTGTAAAAAACAGAACAAAAATATTACATTTTCAGGTGTCTACATATTTAGATATATAGCCATAAGATAAAAAAGAAAACTTATTAACTTCGAAGTCTTAAGAACTAACGGAACAAAAACATAACATTTTTAGGTACATATTTATATATGTAGGTTAGGGCTGCCCAATAAATTAAAATTTAATTAAAAACTTAACGTAATAAAATTGTTGCCAGTGAACACAAATTTACACAAAATTCGAACCAACACAAAAAGACAACAGCTGGCCAACACAGGGACACACAAAAGCAAGCCAGCTGGAGGGGATATAAATTGAATAACGGTAAAAATGTTACCGTGTAAATACTTAAAACATAAAAAAAATGTATGTTAATAGAATGCTTAATTAAGGAGAATTTATTAATTGTTAGGTTTTGATTTTATTGATGTTAATTGTTCTTTTTTTTTTGTTTTTTTAGTGGCTTTAAATGTTGAATGTGTCAGATTCTATTTTATTATATATACATTAGACCTGTCCAAAATGTTCAAAATGATTTTTTCAACTTAGTTTTTCCACTTTATATATCCTTGGGTCAAAATAATAAGAACTGCATAAAAAAAAATAAAAAAAGTTGTACCAAAACTCAGCGCAACGCACCTGAAGTCAGGACTTGAGTGTTCCGCGATATGACGAAAAGTACGGTTACAAAATTACAAATTATGTTTGAACTTAATTTTTGTTTTTTTTAAGCAAAAAGCAGATATCTTTTGTTTTAATTAGTTAATCTATTTGTGAAAAAAAATTGGAAAAAATAAAGATGGATACTTTTTTACAGCATCCGAAACATGGAATTTCACAATTTTCATTATGAAGTTCAGTTTTTGTTGCCTCCTATTTTCGAAATATTACTCCATCGGGTATGTGCAATTTTTTTTATATTATTCTGTGGACTATTGGCTTTAAAAAAATTGGGGTTGAAAATTTTTTTAAGTAATTATAGTGGGGTAGAAATTTTTTTTAAAAAACTCAATCAAATTTTTCTTTTTTTTTTTTAAATATTTGTTTTTATTATATTTTTTAAATAAAATAAATATTCTTAAAATCTAGGATTTTCTCATACAAACGAGCTATCGGTCAGTTAAACGTCAAAGTGTTTAAAAACGTTAAAGTGCTAAAGTGACAATCGCAAAGTTTGAAGTGTGCAGTACTCTGAAGAAAATGAACAAAACACGGGCATCGGCACGAAAAATTTATTTAGTAGGTGAAGAGGTAGTTCGTTTGGAGAGCAATTGCTTGCCAACCAAGCGAAATGTTTTATCGTACTACTTATTCCTACATTTGAAAAAGAAAAAGCTAGCAAAGCAGAGTTTAAATGAAGCTATTTCAGCGTGTGAAGTTGTTTTTAAAAAATTTCATAAAAATGTTGCACAAACAATTAACTCCAAGATAAAACTCGCCAGGATCGTTAAAGTTTGGTGTAGTCTAAATAAGAGCAAAAGCCGTAGAACTGTGTGCCAAGTTCAAAAGGAGAACAAGTTCATGCAAAGTCTTGAGGATATTTTTGATATAGAGGGAGATGAGTTAAATAATAATTTAAAGCTTACTGCTCATGAAACCATTGAAACAGGAAGTTCATCATCGGCAAGCTCGGTAATTTCTGAAGATTCTGGCGAAAATGAAAACAAATGGAAGCGTTATGAAAGAAAATCACAGAAAACAAAAGTTTAGTATCAACTACAATAGCTTCAGCTTTGGATCGAGCAAATATTTCAGATACTAAAGCAACGCTGGTACTGGGATCTATGGCCGTGGAATTGGGATATAATGCAAATGAAGTTACTCTGAGCCGGTCAACGATTAGGAGGACTAGAATGCGGTGCAGGATGGAGATTGCCGAGAACATAAAAACTACATTTTGTCTAAATTCTCCCGCCATAATTCATTGGGATGGTAAGCTATTACCAAACATTACAGGTCATGAAAGAGTTGATAGGCTACCGGTAATAGTCACAGCGGGAGGTAAATCGCAGCTGCTTGGAGTTCCTTGCATAGACTCGGGAAGTGGGGAAAATCAGGCTTCAGCTATATATAGATTAATTTGCGAGTGGAATTTGTCATCTAAAATCGGTGCCATGTGCTTCGACACAACTGCATCAAACACAGGTGAGAAAAACTAAAAGAAATATAAGGATCCCATTTTAAAAATATTCATTTGTTGTTTATTTACAGGTAGATTAAATGGAACCTGCGTTCTACTTGAGAGGAAGCTTGGACAAGAGCTGTTGTATTTTCCTTGCAGGCATCATATATTTGAGATCATTTTATCGGCTGTATTTGCGCGTTCAGAGGGTTCAACCAGCAGTCCGGATATTCCTGTATTCAAACGATTTCAACGACAATGGACAACCATCGACACGACCATCTTCGAAACCGGAATAGCAGATGAGCTTATTTTGAATAAAGTGCAGGGATCGATGCATGAAACACTTGTTTTCACCAAAAATCAACTTCTGGTAAGTTAATTGAAATATTTAATTTTCTATTATGTAGCTTACTAGTTTCTATCTTTATTCTATCATTTCAGGAATCACACGCCAGAAAAGACTATAAAGAGTTTCTGGAACTTGTGGTGATCTTCCTTGGCGGTGATGAGGGTAGGGAATTTACTTTTAAATATCCTGGTGCCATGCATCGAGCCAGATGGATGTCTAAGGCAATTTATAGTTTCAAAATTTTTATGTTCAGGAAGCAGTTTCAGTTAACACCAGAGGAAGAAAAATTAATTCGTGAAATCTGTGTATTCGTTGTTGTCGTTTATGCCAGATTCTGGTTTTTAGCGCCTCTGCAATCATCAGCACCAAAAAATGACTTATTATTGCTTAAGGTTCTTGAAAGGTATGTA
The DNA here is from genome assembly GCA_943735915.1 of Pherbina coryleti. NCBI lineage: Eukaryota > Metazoa > Arthropoda > Insecta > Diptera > Sciomyzidae > Pherbina > Pherbina coryleti. The sequence goes on along the minus strand of OX030950.1, from coordinate 23,166,302 downwards.
GTTAACTATAAATTAAGAAACAAATTTTAATTCTATGTTTGATTATTATTTCAGTTATAAAACAATTGATGCTGACGTTGGAAAAATAGCATTGAAGAAGCTTACCAATCACCTTTGGTACCTTGGAGAGGAGCTGGTGGGGCTATCATTTTATGACAAAAGCTTGAGTGTAGAAACTTTAAATAAAATGGTAGCTTCATTCAAAAATAACGCTGGAAAACTCAATTCGAAGAAGAGAGCATCACCATCAATTAACATCGCGACAGTAAAACTGGAAGATTTAGTTTCAACTCATACAAAAACGTTTTTTGAGAAACTCCAATTACCAACATCATTTATGGACGTAGAGGTGGCTGACTGGATCCAAGATGAGGGCTTTTTACATGGCCTTTCTATTGTGAAGAACTTGCAAATTGTCAACGACATCGCAGAACGAGGTGTTGCACTAATATCAGAATTCAACTCATCAACAACGCGCAACGAAGAGCAGAAGCAGTATCTGCTACAAGTAGTAGCCGAACACCGAGAAAATATGAATGTAATTTCTAAAAATCAAATCTTTAACGGTCGATAACAAACAAATATTTTAAAAAAAAAATAATAAAAATTATAATAAAAACAAATATTTTAAAAAAAAAAAGAAAAATTTGATTGAGTTTTTTAAAAAAAATTTCAACCCCACTATAATTACTTAAAAAAATTTTCAACCCCAATTTTTTTAAAGCCAATAGTCCACAGAATAATATAAAAAAAATTGCACATACCCGATGGAGTAATATTTCGAAAATAGGAGGCAACAAAAACTGAACTTCATAATGAAAATTGTGAAATTCCATGTTTCGGATGCTGTAAAAAAGTATCCATCTTTATTTTTTCCAATTTTTTTTCACAAATAGATTAACTAATTAAAACAAAAGATATCTGCTTTTAAACTTAAAAAAAACAAAAATTAAGTTCAAACATAATTTGTAATTTTGTAACCGTACTTTTCGTCATATCGCGGAACACTCAAGTCCTGACTTCAGGTGCGTTGCGCTGAGTTTTGGTACAACTTTTTTTATTTTTTTTTACGCAGTTCTTATTATTTTGACCCAAGGATATATAAAGTGGAAAAACTAAGTTGAAAAAATCATTTTGAAAAATCTCATACATTTTTTGGACATGTCTAATATACATATTAGGGCGGGTCGATTTAAAAATCGCTCAATGCTCTGTGAAAATCGTATTCTAGGGATCAAAATAAGAAACTTTGCCGAAGGAACCATACCTTTAAAACGAATTCTGATGTCCCCCAATTTGGGTCGAACTTTTGGGTAGGGGCAAATTTTAAAAAATCCCACTTTGACCCATTTAGAGTGCTCCAATCGAGTCCAAATGTATGACCGACCCCCACTAACTTTGGAGGCCCGACCCACCCATGCCAGTGGCACACCCCCTGGAATCCCCCTGTGGGGTTCCCCATACAAACATTTCAAAACATCATCATTTTTGGCCTTTACATGAAAAAATCAGCGATTTAGGGATTCAGTCGCTGCTATGGCCCGGAAATAGCCCCGACTTGAACCCTATCGAGAATGTTTGGGCCATTCTGAAACGTAAAATTCGCAAAAATAAGCCCACAACCATTTTAAAACTTAAGGAAATAATATGTATATGACACCTAGTGTAATGAAATATCGGAAGAGTTTATAAAAAATCTGTACGAGAGTATGACTTTCCTCGTAGCAAGTGTCATTAAGGCAAAAGGAGGCCATTCCAGTTATTTTAAAGATATTTATTCTATGCAACTACATACATGCTATCATAACCCAAAATATGTTTACCTTGAATTAGTTTTTTTCATTTTTTATTGCAAAAGTACTGTGTCTTTATATTCGAGTAAAAGCTTTTAAGCGTATCATTACTTTATAATACAAAAAATATTATCTGAATTTAATAATTTTATGTTAAAAATTCTTTAAAAACCTTAGAATGGTTTCAAAATACATAGAAAAAGTAAATTTTTCCACATAAAAATATAAATTTAATAAAATATATTCAATTTCATATCAAAGTAAGAAGTCGGCGTTTTTTTTGAGCGCGAGTGTAGGTCTATGAATAGCAAGTTTCTTTTTTCATATTTCTATTCCTTTTACATTAAAAAATTACCTCTTTAAATTTTAAAAAGAAATTCTCACCAGAAAAAAGTTATGGCTATATTTTTAACAACGTTCGCGCATGAATAGATTACGGTAAAAAACTTTAAATGCATTTTTCTCGAAACTACTATTTTCAAACAGGTAGGACATTGTTTTCCTTATCTACTTGCCCGATTTTAATAAACCAACTAGACAGTAACTTAAAAACTATCCCATCTTTTTTTATATAGGGGTGAGTCGCCCTAAAAGTGAGGTATATGAATAGCTAAAGTCAGGAACCCTTTCATACAATACTTTCACAAAGTATTATCCTAGAGTCATCTCGACCAAATTTCAAAAAAATATTGTTAATGGATTTTTGTACAGTTTATCAAAAACTTTGCTACATTAGGTACTTAATGACCTGCTTTCGTGTCATATTTTTTTTAATAATAAAAAAGTTATAATTTTGAATACTTTTCACAACCACAAATTCAAACTTTTTACTTTAAAACAAGTAGTTCATCTTCATCATACTTGGCGAAGAATCCATTAATTAATGCCTAGGACTCCACTTTTAATAGACTTCATTACTATCATTCTAAACTGCATTCATTCAAGTTGGTGTTCCAAGAATTCTTTCATCAACGGTGTTCCTGAAATTTTTACTCACTTTTCTTTTATATTCACACCAACATAGAACAAATGAATATGAATGAGTTTTTGACAATGGCTGGAGAGAACCCCCTCTCTTTAAGAAGTTGACACTTTATGGCAAAGACTTTCTTCAAAAGAGGGTCGATTGTGAACACTTCTAATGAACAACCTGTTGTAGGTATAATCAGCTGAGCAAGGGGCCAGGCGGTTTGGTCTGCTGACTGCCTAATACCACTCGGCATGTTGATATTATTAATGATATCAAGGTTGATGGGAGCACACTCCCGCACACATCCACACACACTAACACATAATTTTGCGTAATGGAAGAATAAACGAAATCAACCCTCAGTGTACATAAAAGACAGAAATATACCGGAATTTTCCAAAAATATAAATTTCAATTCAAAATGGTCTTAATAGAATAGCTATAAAAAAAAGACAAAAATAAGAAAATAAGAAAAGAAACAACAACAACTGTCTTAGCCACTTAGTAAGAAGCTGTCAGTCAACTCGGAGGCAGTGGGGTAAATTATTAATGCTCCACGACAAATGAGCGCAAAGGCCAGCCAAAGGACAAAGGACTCTCATCTCGCATCTATCCAACGATATTCACACAGAACGATTCGGGCGACAAAGTGCTATTTCAAAACTTATTTATATATTTGCTAAACTGATTGTCTACTACTGAGTTCCTTCCTTGCCATCCATCCAACTACCACAACGAAAGTCGGATGTCTGTATCCTAGTATCTTACTTTTGTGTTTGGTTTGGAGGGAAATGTGAATTTCATGTTCAAGCAAATAAATGACAAATAAAAAACCTTTGACTTCCCTGAGCAAGGATAATAATGTTGATTGAAATAATGATGATTAATAGAAATTTATATATGTTGATTTTGACATTTGACTGCAGCAGTCGAGAGACAAATGTCAAAGTGAGAACAGAAATTAATGAATATGGATCTTGTGGGTAGACTTAATAGAAACGAACATTGGACAGTAGAGATGTGGGGGAGAACAGAAAAGCAGCTATTTTGTTTTGTTTTGTTGGTCTGCCTAATGTGAATATAATGGGCTGTTGGCAATGATTACAAACCAAAATAAAAATGTTGCCCCCAAAATTTTATTTTTTGGTTAAAAATATTCTTTTAATTTAGGTTCAAAATTATTTGCTCATGGGAGATTACCGTAAAAGATTTCTAGTTGAATAATTATGAGATTTCATTTTAAACATTTTTATTTAACCTTCTTTTTGTTCTAATTTGCAAAGAAGATAAATCGTGGAAATTCACTTTCTCAAATTAAACAGTAAAGAATGCATCTAAAGCATTTTTACGGTTTCTAGAGGAAAGTTGTTAAAAGAAATGTGTTACGAATTCTTTTAATGAATCTTGGTATAAAAATTTATGTTTAAAAAATATAAAATGATGTAAAATGTTCAGTCACCCTTTAATAAAAATTAAAAATAACAACAAAGCACAACAAAACCCATCAAAAAGAGCATTATTAAGGGGAGAAATACATGTACATGTTGGTGATAAAATAATTAAATCATTTTACACTTTTGACATAGTTTAATGACATGTGTCTGGTAATAAAAACAATTTTTTTTAAATTCAAAATGGCGACGGTACAGTCCGTCCACTAAGGCCGATTTTGGCCGCAATCGTAAAACGGCTGCCATCACCCAGCCTTTTCTATTGGTCTGAAATCAAAAAACAATAAATATTTCGATTACTGATGAGTTTAGGCATAGAGTAAACCCATAAAATTGAGAAAAAGTACGAAATAAAAAATTTGGTACATTTTTGAATAAAACATTCGTTTACATTTTACAGTAGATTTTACATGTATTTCTCTCCTTAAGCGTGCACTTACGCGAAATTGGGATGAAATACCACAAGACCAACTGTGGGAAGCATGCAACTAATTTTTTAAGAGACTTAACGATGTAATAAGAGCCAAAGGAGGTTACATTGAAAACTTATAACGAAAATTTGTTCTTTTGTTGATTTTAAAATAAAGCAACTAAATTTGAAAGAAAAGTATTAAAAAATTTTCAATTTACAATGTTTTTTATCGGACACCTCAATGGATAAAATCTGTAAATCTAAATGTAAAATTTTATTGAAATATGTATTGCAGGAGTATTTTAACATTTTTTAAATATGAACCGGTTTAATAAAATATATATGTATATTAGACCAGTTCAAAAATACATGAGGAAAATTATAGGTCTTTTTTTCTTCGGTGCGCGTCCATTTTCTAAAAGTTCTATTTCTAATGAGACCAAAAATGCCTAAAGACCCAAAAAAATTTGACCTTTAGACATTGCTGAAATCGTTTAAAGGTCATTTTGGAGCTATTTACGACTTAGATCATATTGAATAATATGTTGCCCAAACCGAAACACATGTTGAATATATTGTGATATTTTATATATATGCACCCAATGACTTATTCTTGTTCCCTCATATTAAGAAAAAAAAGAAGTGGCAAGGGTTTTTCTACGCCCGAACAGGTCGTCCCGAAAATAAGTTCAAACGAAAGCCAAAGTGTACTGATCATTAGAACATATTTTCTCAAAAACTGAACTTAAACTTAGTAAACTTTTTCTTTGGGTGATCTTGACAATCCCACTTTTGAGATCTCTTAGAATACGATCTAAATGTTTCGATAAACCCTACTCCCATTTGGAAAATACTTTGGAAAAACAAAAAAAGCATTTTTTATTGATAAACCACTGTTTCTTCATTGTTAGTCGCAAGACCTTAATGGTAACCGTTATAAGTTAAATCTTAACGTTATAAATACTGAACGTTATAAATACTGAAACCGTGCACACTTTGAAAAATACTGAAAAACTTTTAGTCATTCGTGAAGAGAGTTAAAAATTAGACGTCTTCGTCGATTCCTGCTCTTTTAAAGGATGACCAAATCTTCACTCGGCTGATAAAGCGAACCTTTTGGCTGGATTGTTTGCACAAAATTCCACAATCCCGGCTAGCAATCAGCCACCGCCCTCTGTAGAGAATAAATCGTATGCAATGCAGGAGATACATTTTCGAACGAGAGCAGTTAAAAGAGTCTTTGCAAACCTCAACATAAACAAATCTTCTGGCCCTGATGGTATACCACCAATTGTGCTAAAAATGTGTGCTTCTACACTGGCTCGACCTTAGCGTAACATTTTCAACATCTCTTACAGGACAGGAGTATTTCCATCTTGTTGGAAGGTCGCGAACGTTCAGCCGGTACCTAAGAAGGGCGATGCCACGAACCCTGAGAACTACGGACTCATTGCGATATGCTCTACGCTCTCCAAAGTCATGGAGAGTGTAATAAACTTCCACCTAATGAATTATATGGAGCGCAACGAATTGCTTAATGACCGTCAATATGGCTTCCGTAGGGCTCGGTCTACTGGTGACCTCATGGCGTTCCTCACGGAGAAGTGGAACCAATGTGTTCACTCCTTTGGTGAAAGCAGGGTTGTTGCTCTGGATATTTCTAAGGCGTTTGACCGAGTGTGGCATAAAGCTCTCGTGTCAAAACTAATTGCATATGGTGTTGGTGGTAATTTTGCTCAATGTATCACGTTTTTTCTAAAAGACAGGTCGATTCGTGTCGTGGTTGACGGCATTTCGTCAAGTGAACACGCCATCGGTGCTAGAGTACCTCAGGGTTCAGTCCTATCGCCAACTTTGTTTCTGGTTTTTATCAACGACCTTCTCTCGTTGACTCATTACCCAATTCATTCGTTTGCGGACGACAACAGCATTTTCATTCATATTCCTTCAAAAAACGCCCGAGCTCTTTGGAGATTGAGAGAAAGAGGCAAAATATGAATGATACACTGCTTAATGACTTAGGAAAAATCTCTGAGTGGGGACTAGCTAATAGAGTTGAGTTAAATGCTAGCAAGACCCAGTGTTGCGTGTTAACCCACAAACGAATGAATTGTCCCTTAGCTCCCCTCAATATGAATGGTGTAGATCTTGCTGAGTCAGATGCTCTTGACGTTCTGGGCATATCGACCAAATCTGATCTCCGTTGGAATGATCATATTTTCGATGTGTCGAAAGAAGCGGCCAAGTGCCTAGGTTTTTTAAAACGGTGTAAGAAATACTTCACTCCAACTGATCTACGCGTGATCTATACCTCATATATAAGGCAGAAAATGGAGTACAATTCGCACATTTGGGCAGGGGCTTCAAGATCTTATATCTTACATCTATCTTATAGCTTCTGGACCAAATTCAAGGACGTGCGATATATCTGATAGGGGATGAAAACATTTCGTCTTCTCTCAACTCTCTTGAGCATCGACGCAATGTTGGTTGCCTTAGCCTTATGTACAGGTACTACCATCGGAAGTGTTCAAGGGAGATACACGACTTGACGCCATCAACTCGTGCATTTTCCCGGTCCACTCGGGCAGCTCACCCAGCCCATCCCTTTACCATTGCCTTGATGCCCAATAGAACCTTGCATTACCGGGATAATTCGTTCTTTAGTCGTACAGCAAAAATGTGGAACAATCTCCCTGCGAGCGTGTTCCCCGACGGTTTCGAGCTGTGTAAATTTAAAACAAATCTTCACCGACACTACCCTATCTTTCCACCCTCCAAAGAACTATTACCCGTTTTCCGAATCAACACAATGCTTTCGCATTCATAGGGGGCATCCCCTGATCGTTGGTTTAGTCTAAAAAAAAAAAAAAAAAATGAAGAATTTATACTAAGCCTTACGATAAAAATTAAAAAAAAAAATTATGACCTCGTTTGACAGCCGATATAGAAGCGTATGCAACAAAAATTCAATGTTGTTGCATGAAATTATTACTCCCTAAGTAAAAGTGCTACGAAAAATCTTATTTTACGACAGCAAAAAATAGTTTTTTGACCTCATAACAAAATTGAAAAAAAAAAATTTTTAGAGCTCACCACGCTGGCAACCTCTGAGTGCGGTAAAAATGCAACAACAATGAAAAAACGTTCCATGGAAATATGTATAACTTTGTGACTATAAGCGCTATGGTAAATGTTATGAAACGACAGTAAAGCTGAAGGTTTTTGGCCACATGATAAAAATAAACCAAAAATTAATATCGTCCTAAGGTCTCTCAAAAAACTGCTTAAATTAACCTAAGTGCATTATTGTTGCATGAATATATTGCATTTAGCTACGGTAAATGTAAATTTACACAAAAGGAGAAACATAAATATAAAATAAAAATTAGGACAAGTATTACGATAAAAATTTGGATGAGGAATAGAACAAGGATTTGAACACACTAAGGAGAATATTTAAGACAAAGATTGGGAAAATATTTGGAACAAGGCTAAGGAAACAAGATATGGTTCAGTAATTTGGAATTGAGTTAAAACTACAATTTGCACAAGGATAAGGAGAATTATTAGGACAAATATAAGAACAGGGATGAGGATGAAGACAAGTTTGGGAACAAAGGACACGCTGTCACGTCGAAACACGCGTGTATCCACGACACACCTTTTTTGTTTATATTTGTAAAAAAGCATGAGGTCAAATGGTTTTTAAAAATATAAATTTCAACAACAAATTTGAATTTCGTTTTATATTTCATATCTCTCTGAAGAAATTTCTGATTCTTAAAAATAATTTTCATTTAGTACGAGCATAAAACAAAAAAAGTTAAAAAATTAAAAACTTTTAAAAACAATTTGATTATTGTAAACGTCCACCAATATGATTATTGCAAAAAGAAAAGTCCATTGTTGAGAGATTTATTTCTTATGTTAAAAATAAAAAATAAAGACCCAATATTCTTAAAAATAAAATCTTCTCTTCATAAATATATTGTGAATCCTACAATTTCTTCTTAATTCATAAGAATAAATCTTCTTACGAAACGTACTGTACTTTTACTTTTTCCAACTAAGCATAACAGGCAACATTATCCAACAAATGAGCTTCTCTAAATTGACATTAATATTGCTTATTCTTTATGTATATATTTAGCTCCTTATAATGAGACACACCAAGAAGTCCTTCAACATGGAAAATAATGAATGACAGATCATTAGACTTGACATTCAAGCCAACTAATTTAAATGCGAATCAAAACCAACGTCAACATCACGCCACCACTTCAGAAACTGCTAAGACGAGCTCATACCCAAGGACCCGCATCCAAACATTGTTAACCGAACACAATAGCAAATTATATATTTACAATTATTATTGTTTCATAATTCTCAAAGTAGACACTTATCCGAGAGATATAAATGGGTTACCAACCCAAACCAACCCAACCAAATCCTACCCATCATTTCAACCCACCCCATTCCAACCCAAGTCAGTCAAAACAGTTCGAAACACTCAAGCTTGATTCGTTGAAACCGCAAGAACTTGACAAGTGCGTAGGAAGAGCTCCTACGTAGAGCTCAAGAAGCATTCAAGTAGCAATCTTCTGTTTGTGTCAAACATTTTATGCGTCTCTCTATATAAAATATATGACATTGTAGCAAATATTTTAAGAAAAAAAAAAAAATCAAAACAACACTTGTTCAGGCTCAAAGAGGGGAAGAAATCTTAAGTGCCACGTTTTCCGTTTCAAATGAGTGCGCGTTCGAAAACAAAACCCAACTCAAAATCAGTGGGTAGAGTAAATAATAATTTTTTTAAGTGTTGTTTACAATCTTTCACACCCGCCCACAATAGCAACAAGATGATGCACACAGCACACTCACTTTTCTTTAGACAGTTTATAAATCTCAGCTTTTACAAAAATGATAAATTGACAATATTATTTGGTTCAGAGAAGCAAAACATTTATCATCATTTTTTGGGGGAGGAAAATTGCGCCATCATATAACTAATTTTCTAACCAATCCTCTATGTTTGTGCGGCTGTCCAAGGCAAATGGATTGTGGTGGGAGAAAATAAGCTGAGGCTTTTATTTGAAAAAAAAAACTAAGAAAAAAATTGAAACTTTTGGCAATGTAATGAAGTAAAAAGCTGTCTATCTAAGCATTTTGCTAGATTTTATTTTAATAGGCTTTTTTCCAGATAGATTGAAGTTGAATTTGTTGAGTAGGAGGAGGAATTTGTAGATATGATCTTCAAGGCCAACAATCGGGATTATTACTATTAAGCTATTGAATTCTCAACTTTTGCACTGTATTTACTACAGTTAGCATTTTGAAGAATTTCAATTTGCGTTTTTTTTTTTTATCATCTTTTTACAAGTCATTGTTGATAATTGAACATTTTCAAATTGATAAGTTCTGACTATACTCAACTAAACTAATATTTGCTTAAAAAACTAATTTTTTCAATCTTCGAAAACCATTCCTATGGTTTTTTCTATGTTTTATTTTTTGCTCAGCATCTCCGTGAACGGTTTTGTGTCAACCGAAGGTGTTCGAGAAAATTACAACAGATTTCTTCTATGCATTGATCAGGCTGATTCAGGCGGATTCAATTCAGGCAATTCAGGTGACTTCGAGACCATTGACGATACGGTTAATTTTATGACACAATACCAAAAGCAAAAGCAAAAACAAAAGAAAAAGCAGAAGAAAAAGCAAAAGCAAAAGCAAAATCAAAACCAAAACCAAAAGCAAAAGAAAAAAATAAAAGTAAAAGTGAAAACAAAAACCAAAACAAGAGAAAAAGCAAAATCAAAATCAAAATCAAAATCAAAATCAAAATCAAAATCAAAATCAAAATCAAAATCAAAATCAAAATCAAAATCAAAATCAAAATCAAAATCAAAATCAAAATCAAAATCAAAATCAAAATCAAAATCAAAATCAAAATCAAAATCAAAATCAAAATAAAAATCAAAATCAAAATCAAAATCAAAATCAAAATCAAAATCAAAATCAAAATCAATCAATTTGACGTTGCCATTTTAATATCTGCGGCTCAAATGGTTGAAATCGGTCAGTCCCTAGGGGTACTTCCCTTGGACCTTCGTTCATTTTTTACATGATTTTGTATGTGAGGTACATCTGTTGTCCCATAAATATTCCCATTTGTATTAATTAAAAACTCTACTTTCAAGCACATTTTATTTTATTTACAATACGAAAATAAAATTGGTAACTTTAGCCTATTCATGCTTTGTGGTATCGCCCTGATACCTCACTTACTAAAAATGATGTATTGTCTATTCTGATGGTTTTCTCTGCTTTGTGCTATCATGGTGATACTACTTAGAAACTGCTGTTTTCATAAATTTCAAAATTTTAGCAAATCTGATTATTCATATTTTCCAACAGATATATTGAAAGCTGAAAGAATATATAATGTTTTCCAGATTTTGAAAAGTCTGTCTCGAAAGGGTTAAAATTAAAGTAAAAAGAAAAATAAGTGTATGCACCCAGAAAATAAAAACAATAGCAAAATCTTATCCCAAACCTTAGTCGGCTTGGGTGGTAAAAAAGCTTTTGGAAAGTAAAAACTTATGCTTATTCACTAAAGTAATGTATTGTTTTATTCATTTTTTTGTATAATACAATAAATTAGTTTGGTTAAGAAGCATAAGTTTTTAATGAAATTTGAAATTTTAAAAATCTTTATAATTTACAGACCTGTTAAAGAATGAAATCATTTGGGATTTTAAAATCACGTGACTTATATTCAAAATGAAACGCATGTTCATTTGAAATCACATTCAATTATTTGAGAAAATGAATGCAATTTAACTTTTAATTTTTTTAAATCATTGATTGGAACTCCATGAATGCAATCATTTTTTCTGATCATTGAATGTGATTTTAAATTTCAAGTCCGAATCAATCATATGAATATAATTAATGCAATCAGATTTTCAAATCATTGATTGGAATTTATAAGATTTTAAATCACAAATGAATGCATTTTTTTACAGCTCTGTTAATTTATAAGCAACTTTTTAGAAGCTATGTTGCCACTAGCAACATAACCGCCTATTTTGCTACTTCCTTCTTATAGTTCCAAGAGCCTACCCAATACATCATATAAATACAATCGTGCATTGAAAAATTTATTTATGTGGGTACAAAAATAGCAATAAATTTTGTACGCTTAATAAATTTTGCCTGCACTTTCATGCACAATGCGGCGGATGTGGTGGCGGCTACGCTTTTTGAAGAACTTGCCACACAGAGATAAAGTGTAGAAAAAAAGCAATGATATTTTTCTGCATATTTGCACCTGCAGAAGTTGTTTTTTTTTCTTTACATGTTGCTAAATAAATGCGAATTCGTTATTTAGTCACTGTATTCTATAAACGTTGGCAACACTGCAAGACGACAAGTGAAAAATTGGTGACAAGTAGTACAGCACTTTTTTTTTTCCTCTAGCAACTTTTGCCAATGCTTACTACAGCGATTTTATTTGCGAAACGAAAACAAAATAGGTGGTAGCAAAAGTGAAAAAAGCAAAGAAGAAAAAAAAGTTAGCAAAACAAACAAGAAATCAGTATTTTGTGGAAAGGTGGAGGCTGGCAAAGGTGCCAAATAGTAAATGTGCAATCAAATGAACGAAAACCAATAATCGAAAAAAATTCCAAAATGCACTCGAAGCAATAGAAGATGAGGCTGAAGCGGAAGTAGTGGCAGTGACAATGTGTATGTGCCTGAGTGTGTGTTGCTGTAACGAACCAAGGACTGTGAAAACTCACCGAAATGATAAATATTATGTGTGCAAGTATTTGGCAATAAATTGCAAGATGCAGGTGTTGCCTACATTTGACAGCGTGGGCGATGTGCAGATACTTTATTGTTGGTTTGTTTTTTTGTTCTTCTTTCCTAAGCATTGCTTTTGAAGTTATATGCTATGCAGCTACGTTTAGGAATTTTAATATGAAAATTGTAACTATTTGAAATATTAAAGTTTGTCTGCAACTCAAGCAGTCGTGCAGAGCAAAAGACAAAAAAAAAAAAAAAAACAAAAATATAGAAATGAAAACTTTCACATGCCAATAAAAGTAAAATAGTAATAAAATAAATTAAAATTGATGGTAATAGAAAAAAATCACGGTTCCATGGCATGCATTTTACTAGAAACGTATTCAACGAAGCGTTCACAAAACAAAATGTACGCAAAATTTTCGTAATGCTGGAAAGTAGCTAGTTGAATTAACCGAGCGTGTTTTATTGCCCCAAAGACTTGCGATTTCCACGAATGAGGGTGGGCTATTGAGGTAAGAATGCAGTAAGGATATTAAAGTTAAGGGAATATATATATAGAGAGAGAGAGAGAGCTATTGGCTGAAGAAATTAGTGCTAATTCGGTAAAACGAAACCCGCTCAAGTGTAACCATTAAGCAACAAAATATGCTGCATACTTTTTACGTGGTTTCTCTTAAATTCAGCTGGAATACCTTAAATTCATTGAGGAAACTGCTTAAAACTGATGAATTTTTAAGTAACTTGTAGACAGCTTATTTTAAAATGTGCTGATACTGAGGTCTTATTCTAGTTAGTTAACAATTTAAGGTCCTGAACTTTAATCAGTGTTTATAGTCTAATCTTTCTTTATTTTATCTGATCTCAAAAATTAAATAGTCAATAGAGAATTATTAGTATTCATACAGCAACATTTATGAACATACTACGGCGGTTTGAGGCGTTTCCGACCTGATAAGCGATATAAAAATGTGTCTTTTCAAAATATTGTTTTTCAACATAATACACATCAAGACCTACGCATTTTTCACAACGATGCTCTTACGTACACTCAGGGAAAAAAATCGTAAAACCAAAGAAAATACACTTTGCCACTAAGACTTTTATTGGTTTGATTGTGCCCAAAGATACAACAACCTTACGGCAAAGGCACAAAGATTGTCAAATTCCCATGAAAAATATACTTTATATCAAAGACTTAAATTCTTGTGACAAAGATGTACGTCTCTAAAAAAGTCGATTTCCTTAATACTATTTTCGTATGTCCGCCTTTTTTTCTATTACTCACCCCTTCTCCACTCTCCTTCCCTCCCCCTCCCCCTTCCCCTTGACCCTTAACCCTTAACCTATACGATTTAATCTAGTGCTAATTATAATTTATACATATTAATACATCAATTGCCTTATATAGTACATATTGCCCACAAAGTAACTGCGAACTATAAGCGTGTGTATTTTTAAGAAAAATATGATTTTGTAGAAAAAATTCTTTAAAGTTATAGACTTTGTCTTTGAAACAACGATGCTAAGCTTCAAGAAAACAAAGAAAATTTGTTGATTTTGCGTACTTTTTTCTTTGTTAACAAATTCTTGTTGAATAAGAATTATGTAAAATCGTTATAGTAAATAATTTATCTTTACGGCAAATATTTTTTGATTGATTCAGCTTCAAAGAACTTCAGTCTTTTGTTTCAAAGATGCAGCAGTTGCTTAGTTAAAGAATAAATCATTAGTGCAACGATCTTTTCTTTGTAGCAAAGATATTTTGGTTACAGTCTTTTAATAACTTTTTTTCTTTGATTTTAAGGCGTTCAATTTTCTCAGTGTAGTGATTATATTTGAATGGAGCAATTTGTCAAGTTTCTTTTTGTTCCTCCCACAAAAAGCCATATATTCATAATTTATATGAAATATGAATATTTATATGAGATATGACATCTGAATTTATGCTATCGTGACAAGTCCGTAACAATGAATTTCCGGAGGCTCCTCGAAAAAATTTGTTATACGGTGAACTCCATAACTCGTTTCCGGATCGTCTGATACAAGAAAATCGAAATACATTTAAAAGGTGATGTCTTTCCCTAGGTAGTCGGAGGGAGGTTTTTTGTTTTTCGGTTTTTGTATTTTTAGCAGCATTTGAAAATGAAAAACGCTAAAAAATATATATATTTATATAAAATATATGGGGCATTTCATGCAATATTTGCCACAAAAAATTTTTTTCCACAAAATTTTATTTTTTATAAATTGGTCAAAAATATTTGATACATATTTTTTTATTTCAATATAATACAAGGAATTGTCGAGAATTTTTTTTTATTTTGCGTTTGTAAAAAAGGACCTTTTTTAAATTGCCTATAATACAAAAACAAACGAAGATAGAACAATTTGCCCCAAACAAGAAATGTGCACATTTTCCTCAGCTTTCGTATGATGCACACTAAATTTTTATTATGCTATTTTTTTATTGAGAAAAACTGATATTTGCAACATATAGTAGAATTTCTTTAATTTGGGCCTATTTTTTTGCTTTTTTTTTATTAAAAAGTAGAAGCCATAAAATTTGTCTTAATACTGGTAAAATTTGAGAGTGGAAAACTCAATACTTACGGAGCAATGAGTTTTTCAATCGCAACTTATACTGCGAGACGAAACTCAGTGCGACTTACTTAACTTAGAAGTTACCCAGCAAAAAAGTGGACCAAATTTGAAATATTTCTGAACCAGTTCCAAAAAGGACCAGTACTAGTTCCACTACAATACCCTTTAACATTGAACGAACTGACGGTTTTTGCGGGTTGGTGTCATAGGAATAGACAATTGTCCCCAGAAACACTCGTTTTTCCCCATATTTGAACTAGTTGCATTAGGAACATTTTTAAAGTGGTTGATTTCGCAGTAGCCTGAAAGTGGTTCTTTTTTCACTAGTTTTAAAGTGAACATATTAAAAGTGTAAGAATTTAGTGCAACGGAAAGGTCCTAAAGATCTCATTTATGGTACAAATTTTGCATCCACATTCCAGAAAACATTTTGTCTATAAACATTTTGTCTATAAACATTTTTTTTTTTATTATTTTTTCTTGTGCGCAGCAAATTTTAAAAAGTAGCCAGAACGCGTTTATTTTTTTCAGCAATACTTTTTAAAACAAAAGCAAAGATAGCTGTTCTACACTGAACGCCTTTTGTAATTTTTCAGAGCTACTGAGAACTGCGCTAGAAATGAACTAGTTCACTTTTTCAATTGACTCCAAAATAACTGCTGGGAGTGTTTTACATTTCAAAAGGATGTTATAATGTTCACGAACTTCAAAAATGCCGTTTGCGAGAAAATCGAGAAGTTTTTTTATACTTGAACATACAAAATTAAGCATCAATAAAAGGATAACATTTTTTATACTTGCACAGAATCATCAATGCCAGCTCCGTAGAGTGAAACACTGTCATTCAGAGTGTCCAATGCATCTCTTGCTCTTGCCTGCGTTGAATTCTCTTCTCTCTTTACTTGCACGCGCAGCTCGTTCGTCCGCTCTAGTTATTCGTAGTCAGAGCTGTAAAAGTGCAAGAATAATATATTATACATTATATAATATATATATGGGTAAATTTCAAAAAATATGGATATGGCTGAAAAACTTTTTAATTTTTTCAACTTTAATATCGTTCAACTTTAAACAGGGACACTGTTATGAAAATTAATGTAGAATCCAAAATCACTGTTACGCTCCTTAAAAAATTTTGTTAAATTACATTTTTTTCAAGTTTTTACAGAAGTGCAAAGAATTTTTGTCTTGAGTGTTGTACTATAAAAATCTACTAAAAATATGCTTAAATTTAAATAAATTAAATTGTTGAGCTGTTTGAGCTGTTTGATTCATGTTTTGGTTAAATATTTTATTATTTTTTTTAAAATTACACAATATTTTCTCAAAAATCACAACTTTCTCAAGTAAGGGTTACTATGTTTCATAATTTTGGCATATGAAATTGTATAATTTTACTAGAAATAGAATTACAATAAAGCTCATTTGTGAGGCAATCTTCTTCTTGGATAAATTTTCAAAATGAGTTAATTAAGCAAGAAATTTTCATAGAAAGTTCAACACAACACTCAAGACAATTAGCAACACTCTGGACACAGTGAAACCAAAATTAATAATATAACAAAAATAAACATTTATTCTCAATTATTTTTAATGTTTTTTTTTCTTTGTCTATAAAAAAAACGAAAAAAAAATTCTACTACGAACCTGTGTAAACTTCTTTGTAAACAGATCTTATCTTTTTAGACGGGTTTCGTTTTGCGTTTTCTTCAATTTTTACAGTTTTCGCCTTTAACCCATGGCAATTGCATAACTTTCCTTTTAACCAATTATTATTTGCACAGTAGCTGTCTTATTGTTCCTTGAGAGCATGAAACTATTTGATGAATATCTCTTGTTCCTTGTATTGTTTTCAAATTTTTAGGCAATTGTTTATTAACCCGAATTGTCCCAGCGGCTCCATATGGAGCCACAAAAGATCTCGTAAGCTTTGTATTGTTTAAAGTCTGGAGATTGTTATTTTATTACTTTAAAGACGTCAATATCTTACTACAATATCTATTATTTAGATTTAGTAACTTTTTTCTTCCTAGGTTGCATTACTTTTTCACCACACTCGTACTAAAAACCATTAAAAAAAAAATTGGTGAAAATTGCTGTTTTTGCAAACATGGTAATGAAAAATGATTTTTTTTATTTTTTACGAAAGTTTTTTCCCATAAATATTTATATATTACGAATCAGAAAAAATGACATATTCTGCCAAAATAAACATTTTTTATATTTTTTTACTTTTAGTTTAAAAAATTCAAAGATTTTCTTAGCTGGTCCCATATGGAGCCGCTAGGCACAACTGCGTATTTGACTTTGAAAAATGAAATATGCAGTTGTGCCCAGCGGCTCCATATGGTACCGCAATAGCAGAGTGCATATTTTTAAAAAATAATTTTAAAAAAACTGTAATTAAATATTTAAACTGAAATTAAAAAATTATTCATATTAAATAGTTATTTATACTTTTTTTACTTAATTTTAATAAAAAATATAAAAATACCCAAACCTTATTATGTTTTGCTCTTGAAAAGTAAAATGCACAGTTGTGCCCAGCGGTCCCATATGGGACCATGCTTTTCCAAAAAAACTGAGAACAGAATATTGAAAATTAAAACAAATGTATTCTACCTAAGGCCAATTGACCTTAATTTATGCAAAAAAATCGAAAAAATCCACAAAAATAATTGTGGGACAAATAGGGTTAATGCAGGAAATTTGTTGTGCATTTACGTAAAACAATTCCACATTAACTTTGCCTTTAAGCGCATCGTGTTATTAAGTTTGTACACAATTGACCGAGAACCGGACCTACATGTTGAACGCCGACTCCGAACGCCGATGAACGGAATGTTCTTATTCTCAAGAAGCCTTGCATGGCATTTTGAATACTCTCTGAGGTTTGCCATTATCTGCAGAGGGGTGGCGGACGTACAGAAAAATCATTTTATTTCAAATACTTTTCTTTCGCTGCTGGGATTCGAACCCGGGTTCATTGACATAGAGGCCACGCACTTTAACCAACTACGCCACGGACGCCTCTACGATAAAAATCTATGCATTGCAAAAAAAATTGTTTATTTTTTTTCATTTCTCAATAGAAATGAATTGTCGTTACATTTGGAGCTTTTTGTTTCAAAAAATCGAAAATTGGATCTAAATGTTCCCAAATTGCACCAAGACCATGGTAATTGAGCTATCTTAGGCTGAAAATTTTAATAAAAATAAAAAAAAAATTTAATAATTCGGCGGCATAGACATTGGTGTTGAAACAACACTCAGGACTTTTTACCATTTTGTAAGAGTTTAGTTGAAAAAATTCTGCATTAAAAGCTCAGAATATAAGAAACAGTTGAAAACTAACTAAGAAATCAATTACAAACACTTTTTTTTTAATATCGGTATTCAAAAACGCAAAATCGGTGACAACACTCTTGACATATAAATATATACTTACCATTATCTGCTAATTATATTTCAATAAACACTTTGAAATGACACTTATTTAGTAAAACTGAAAGCGATAAATCTTGTGTTTTCTTACAGTTATGCACTTGACGTCATATCAGTAACTGAAATAGAGATTAGAGCAAATAAAGTATAACATAACACTCCTGACACGGGCCGATGACAACAAAAATTTTACAAAAAAATACTGTTATGTATACTTTAAAAATTAAAAACAACAAAAACTCTTTAATATTTATATTTGCATCGCAAATCAATGCATATTCTTTTTATTTCTCTTTCTTTTCGTTTTCTTTTTCTATATTGAACAACTGCAGGTAAGAGTGGGGACAAATGATTTTCTATGAAACATATTAGAGAGGGGAGAAAATAATCGCTTGTAAATGTTAAACGATGAAATTTGCCTTAAGTCCAAATGTCTTATTTACTTATATATAGTTCTTATATAACAACATTATTTTGATATGTTTATTTTTGTGATTATTTTTTGAGAGAGAAGGCTGAAAAAAGCAGGGACAGAGAAAAGCCGTTGGTTTTGAAATTCACCCATATAATAATATATAATATAATATTATAATAATATAATAATATAATAATAATATTATAACATATAATATATATTATAATATAATATATAGTATAAAATTCATTAAGAACTCACACTGAATTGAAATTTTAATGTATGCAGCCACCAAATAGCTGTAGCCTAATTGAAATTTTAATGAATACAGCTGCCGAGGGCTGTAGCCTCAAAGACTTTAAATGACAATGTCCATTCAGTAACCATTGGTTCCTTCGAAACCAAATGACAACATAAATGCAAAATGCTGCTTTAGAGTTAGTAGTATTTGATGGCAGTAAATAAAATTACCAGTGTTTCAGAGTTGAAAAGAATGATAATACTGAGTGCATTCATCATATTTTTTAATCCTACTAGAATGGGATATATATTTCCATAAGTCCATTACTTACAGCATTTAGTGTGCAGTGGGTCTCTTATCTTTAACCCTTAAATGCACCGTGTATCTTTTAAGATTTTTGATCAATTGTTTGATCAATTGATCATAAGAAGCTAGGTCAGTCCTTTCAAGGGCTGAAATGGCCAGTTATTTATTTATTTATTTTTTATCTTTAAAGATACAATCATTCAAAAATTTGATTTTTTTCAAATTGGTTCTATATTATTTAGAATGTTATAAGTCTTAAATAAAAAAAGGTTTACTTCTATTTGTCATACTTTTTAAAAAAATTATGTACAAAGTCAAAAAAAATTCTTATTTTTAATTAAATAAACACTATTATTAACAGTTTAACTTTTAGGAACAGATAAATAATTTTGATTAGGAAAAAATACTGACTGCTTTCAAAACATGTGCTTCAGTGATTTTAAGTGGTTCGAAATAATTTCGATCATTTGGCACCTCACTGGGTCACTTTAGTTGGTTGTATCTTTAAAAATACAATGTGCACTCCCTGCAGCTTTTGATAATTTTAACTTTTTAAAATAAATGAGTTAATAAAAATTTCATAACACATTTCTTTTATTTCGATATATTATAATAGAGATTTTATATGTGATTAATGCACATTGTTTCTTTAAAGATACAACCACTTTTTTAAAAAAATTGTAAAAAAAAACGCAGTTTTTATTATTACTCAATTTAACATAAAATATATTTTTTCGGTAAAAATCGAAGGCCTTGTGCATTTAAGGGTTAATGTTCCTTGTCGAACTTTACGTCATTTTGATGTGTTTTATCTAGGAAGATGCAGAACCAACTATGCCATTAACTCATCAATGTATAGAGCAATGTTGAAGTTTTATAACTGTACGATATGCTTTAGTGCAATATCGATTTTTCTAATTCCAAAGAATCATTAAAGAATGTGTTGAATAACTATTATTAAATTATTTGAATTATTTTATGTATAATATTATTGAATAACTTATAGTTAACTATTCTTATTATCATAGTCTGTAAGAACTTTTGTTCATTGACTTGAAGTAATTAAAATAAAAAAAAAAAAAAAAAAAAAAAAATTAAATCAACATTAATCAATTATACACTAAGGGAAAAAAAATATTAAATTTATCCAAAAACTTTTTTAATTTATCCAAAAAGCGAGTCATTTTTGCACCAATAACGCATTTGAATAAATTGACTACGTAAATATTTAAAATTTATTTGAACACCTTTTAATTAAATTAAATATTTAAACAGAATTAATAAAAAAATATATTAAAATTATGCACGAATTTTTTAAAATATCTTTCAAATATTTACTATTTGAAAATAAACTATCGCATTTAAAGAAAATTTAAATAAAAATATTGAATTTTAAAAAAAAATATTTAAATTGAATATGTTATTAATAGTTTTATAGCATTATTTTCTTCATATTGCGTCCATCAAATGTCATTTGCCTGTATTATTTATTCTGTTTCACAATTCTATATTTCACTGTTATACTATTTTTGACAGTTGGTAAAATATTAGGGCACCAAAAGTCAAAAATAGCATAAACTAGAAGAAGAAAAAGTGACAGAAAATTATAAGCAAAATATGTAGATAAATGACAACCGGTACAAGATATTTGTGAGTTAATATCAAGTTGTCACTCCACCCTACATCATTTAATTTCATTGCCAAACATGCATACTATATTACTCTGGCAACAATAACTAAATGAGAACTATAAGAACTGCAAATGCAAGAAATAAACTACAAATGCAAGAAATAAACTGCAGGAACATAGTGCTGTGCGATGCGGGAAAAAAACGAGTTGTAAGGAAAATATTTGATTTATCCACGTAAATATTTTTAAATAAAATTGATACTCAGGCGTGGATAATGTTAATATGCATTATTTCCCTTAGTGTATATTCGCCGTTTTGTTCGATCACTCCCATTTTTGTGGTAGCTTTATTATTTCGAGCAGGTGGAAGTCTTCACTTTTCTGTGCCAAGAACCTACCAAGGTGCTGATTGAGAAGGCCCTCATTATTAAATATTTTACCATTTAGTGAGTTTTGCGAACAATTTTTGGCGAGTCACCTAACACGTATGAACCTGGCATAATCGTGGATGAAGTACAGAACCTTCCGATTGACCAGTTCAGGACGTTTCTTATGCATCGCTCACTTTCTGTAGTTGCCCACTAGCTGTCCAGGTCGCTTCCAACCCCACCAGATTGACAGCATAACCATCTTCTAGTGAATGTCTGATATTGCTTGCCTCTGCTTTCGTTTGAAAGTTCTCTGCCTCTAAAAAAAAAAACAGCCTAAGCATATATCATCGACCTAATCGAAGTAAAAATACCTCCATAGAGTGTTTATTAAATAGTATCCGGAGTTATGAAGGTTTTATTTTTTGCCTCCTAGTCTCCTTATGGGCATTACACACGGTGCTACAAACTAAATGTATGCAGAATTTGTGGGGCTATAAAAAGAAGACCTTCTGGCGTTATTTCTGGATCAGGCTGAAAACTATTTAAACAATCATGATCTTTTGTTCCTTTGTCATTATCCCATTCTTAAATCCCCTAAATTATAGTAAATGTTATTAATTGCATATCCCAACAGCCGTGTTTAAGTATTTTAGAAGTTCTCAAGATTATAAGCGTTTTCACGAAGTCAGTGAGGGGGAGATTGGGTGGGATATCATACAAATTTTCCAAAATTTCATACTCAAAGTACGTTTTCAGTAACAATGGGTCAAAATAGTCGGTAGATTCATTTTTCTGGAATTTTCGAAGGTTTTTCTATTTTGTTAATGCTCTGTGTTAAAAAATAGATGTAGTATTTATTCGATTTTTCCCAAATTTCACGCTCAGAGTGCAAAAAAACAAAAATTATTCGCAAAACTGCAATACAAAAGAATAATTTTTGTATAATTTTCGGGGTTTTTAGCATTTTTGTAAAATTCCTTTGTAGGGGGGGGGAATGTGTAGGAATCTTTGAATAAGCTCATTTTCGGACTCAATCTGTTTTTTTTAGATAGATTAAATTCAAAGCAAAAATAAAGGCTGAGTTCAAATTACGACGGCTATCGTGACGACAGAAAGACCAAACAGACAGAATGGCAGTTGGACATGAATGAATTACCTGAGGCGGGAATGTTTAAAAATTGCTTATTATAATATTCTGTAATTTTTTGTTAACTTGCCCAGAAAATCATTCATTCATTCTTCGATTTCGTGTATTGACCTTAATTCCGCGAAATTTGGAAAATTTTCCTCATCTTGTTAGCCCTGGGCAGACGACAGTGGTATCTTAATTTATAAAAAAAAATACATATATTTCTCATTTTCAAAATAATAACAGAAGAGAAAGAAACTTCAAAAGAAAAATAATTACTTAAGCAATCAACTATGGAACACATGCTGTGAAAATATTTGTGGACATTTAGTTATTTTTGAAGACATTTGAGGATGTTGCTGTCAAAATAAACATGATGTAAAATAAATTGAAATTTTCTTTGAAGTAAGTTTGAGGTAAATAATGCAAACGTTTAATTATAATATTTAAAAAGCAAAACATTTATCAATCGCCACAGGAGCTCAAGTAAGAAGGAGACCTGTTTATTTTTCCCAAGTCACAACAAGAAAAAAGAAATTTCATGTTAAATGTAAAAATGGTTTTAAATTTCGTTGGAAAATTTTTTCGGCACGAAATTTTAATTCAAACAGACCTTATGCCAAAGAAATAACCGCGGGGTACAGCAGCACCAAGGGTCCAGCAGCAATTAGACCCAACAAAGGTGCTTTTAACAAATTGGAAGGTGTGGCAAAGCACACAAGCAGGATAATTGAAGAGAATGTAGTTTTCTAGAGTGGAAAAAGTGTGACAAAAAGTTTCTTAAACTTCAAAAAAAAAAGAAACATGATATTATGTTTGATTATGAATGAATTCAATGAACGACGTTGCATTTATTTTTTTCATAACGCTTTTGTTTTTGCACCAGCTAAGAATGCTTCCATGTTCTACCCTAAATCATTAGATATGTACGCAGCCAAATCTTTCTATGTTGAGTGCAGCCAAATTTGTTGCATAATAGAATTAGCCGAAAAATGAAATGTGAACGAACATGACATGGCTTTTAAGTTTATTGCGACAAAACAAAAATATAAAAAAAGAAAAAAATCCCAACTGGCGTTAAGTGAAACGCACAGCAGCCATCAACACCCTTGAACTTTGGCTCCACGCTCATCTCAGACCACCAGCTCCATCCAATACCAACTCCAATTTTAACTCCTGTCCCAAAATGTCAACCCCAACGCTTGGCAGCGTTAGCAAAAAGTCCTCGCTTTCGCTCGCTCGCCATCACTTGTCATTCGCCTCACTAACACTCTACAGCGTTCGGTAATGGTTCCATAAGCGTTCCTTTTTCATTTCTATAGCTGCTTTTATTCTGAAGGGTTATATTTTGGCACTTTGTTGTTTTTGTTATTTCCGCTTGTTGTCACTTGTCATAATAAAGCTTTTAGTCCGTTGTTAATTTAATAATTTCAGAAATAAAAAAAAGAAACATGAACAAAAATAAATATATACTCGTATATATATATTTACTTACATACATACTATATGTATGCACAAAAGTATATAACATTGTTTGCATAGCCGCTAACAAATTGTGCTGTGTGCTTTTAGGATCAAAAGCCGCTTAAAAAGTTTTTCGCAAATGTTGAAGTTTAATGTTTAATGAGAGGTTTTGACTTCAAATTTTTTCTTTCTTTTTAGAGATGAAAGTAAAAATTCTGTCTTATTAATATTGTCTAGGCTGGCTTTTTGTGGTAGCTAGGGATTTTATAAAAAATCATTTTTAAATATCTAGAGTTCAAACTGTAAGCTGCTTGACTTGAGAAAATAAAAGTTGAACAGAAACTTCTCCATATCAAAAAAAAATTGTAATTTAAGTTGCGACAGTTTCATGTAAAACTGGTGCAAACACGACCTAAACATATATTTTGAAAACATTTTTTTATGATTTTCATGGCTTAATACCGGACAAAAGCCTGAATGGAAATCGTGGAAAAGTTTTTAAAACAGCGCAACAGCATATCTTTATAAATCTTTATAAACATAAAGTGTAGTACCATAGCCTGGCCGGAAATCGAACCTTCGGGGTAGCAGTCAAGCACGCTACCTACTCGACTTCCGAAGCCACGTTAAAACTATTTGTCGTAATATTTATCCCATTCCGCTTGCGACAGGTCTTGAGCAGGTTAACCATATCCATATATTGGCTGTGAACGGAAAGCACCAGCAGCCCACAGCCCAAACGCAGTTGTGCGGAACAACAAGAATTCATTTGATGCCAAATCTGGACTGTATGGCGGATAACCCGTTAACCCTTTGACGAGCGCTCCTGAACCCCTAGAAAATTCTTTAATCCGACAACGGATTCGTGTTAAGTGACTCCATATTACTAAACAAAAGTGTAGCAAAGAACAATTTTTTTTTACCTGCAAAAGTGTGAAAAAATCATGGACCTATGTGTCCCAATGGTCGTCAACGGCAAAAATGTATACCACTATTTTCTCACGTGGACAGTATGCGAACGAAAAGTTTGAGGTTGAATTTTGATTTACCTCATGAGAACTCGTTGGTTTTCATCTGTTTTAAAGGTTTACAAATGAAAGTTTAAAAAATAACCTTGCAATGATGGTACTTTGACCTCTATATGACTATTGGTTTAGGAGATATTCCCAAAATATTTAAAAAGATTGTTAAAAAAACCCCAAAACTACTATCATAATATCTGTCCTTCTATATTTGCTACGGCGTAATGTTTGACATCCAATGAAAGGTTGAAAAATAACCTTTCCAATGGTGGTACTTTGACCTCTTTACGACTCTTCAAAATATCACAAAATAGGTTAAATTTTCCAAAAAATCGGATCTTTCATTTGATGCAAAACAAAACTCCGTAACAAACAAATTGTTGGGATTTCTTAACGAATTTTTGACCTATTTTGGAAATAACTTTTGGACCAATAGTCGTAGAGTGGCCAAAACACCACTATTAGAAAGAAAACTACACTTTTGATTTTGTGTTTTTATTTCAGTATTACTACGAACACGATCGCAAATCAAAGACCAAATTCTACTTGCGTCTTTTCTGCGATCGCTTTGATTTGAGTGTGCACAATCAGTGGTAGATGTAAGATTCACCAGAGGGGGGAAGGACTGAGCTAACAGTTTTATAGTCCAAGGGAGAGGCTGAAACGGCTTTTAGCACTTTTTTCAATTTTTTTTTTTCGCACACAAGAAATTCTTCAAAGGGGATGGCGGTTAAAGCCTTTTCAACCCGTATATAAATCCGCCGCTGTGCACTGTGGTTACAACAAAATTTCTACATCGAATAATGATTCATTTTCTATATTTGCATTGGAAGTCCGCGGGCAACTGGCTTCTCAAATGATCAATACGGTTACCAACCGCGAAGTTGTAAGACAGGTACCTAAGAGATTTTAACTTGCGGATATCACTTCTCTGTCCGATAATTCTACAAAAGTGAAACGGGACGTAAGGATGTATTTTCTGCTGAAAACAACACAAAGGCCATCGAATAGTTACTATTTGTGCCTTTTGCAAAAAACCATTTTGCTTCGCCAATGATTGAAACAACTTCAAATTTCATCATAAGAAAATTAAAGTTCAATGCATTGATCAAAAATGCAAACAAATTTATTTTTATTTCAAATAAATCAACTTTCCAACAAAATTAAATATGTCTTAAATTTTTACCGTTGACGACCATTGGGACATATAGGTCCCGTCAGATTTAGTGGTCGCGTGGATAGCTCGAGTAGACTATCCTTTTTTGCTTTTTTTTGTTAAAAAGTGAAAGGTTGCCCGCAACTTCCCCAACAATTTCTTACCTAAAGCTCCTCCTTCCCCCAAAATACTGCAGCAAGAAGAAGGGGCAGAAAGAGTAAACATTTTTCGACTTTGGGGTGGTCTGGTAAAAAAAGGGATGAATCTACCCTTGAAAATTAAGTCTGAAAGCCACATTCATTCCTTGCTGAATGATACCTTGTAAGGAAAAATCGTTTGCATAGTTTATCCAGGAAAAATTCGAAAGTAAAAGGGTTACCAATGTGCCAATGGTCGTCAAAGGGTTAAACCATACTTTTTACGTTCCCAAATAAAATAAATATATCTGTTATTGTAAATAGTTATTTTTCATCAATCAGGGTAATTTTACACTCCATATTTTCCCACTCAATTTTAAAATTTTTAAAAAATTAAAACATTAACAGGTAGAGCTTAACCCTACAAACACAAATCCAATGCTAACTCAAAACTTTCCAAAAGTGTAAATAGTCACTTTTTAACAACCATTCCTCATATGGGATCTACTGGGATTATCCATGGGTTATAGGAATTATTATGGGCATAGTGAACTCATGAACAAATATTGATGATTCCACTGAGATTATCTATGAAAACAGCAGAGCCAGTGTACTTTATTGAATATTGTGGTCTATGGTTCTAAGGCATAACGCATACTTGAATTACCTGTGGAACAAGTTAAATCATGAGAATTTTTTGGGGTTTCCGAACTCGTTGGACCAAAATCAATGATTTTCTGACAAATAAGATGTACTGAGATCATATGTTGAGCTTCCTGGATCATTGAATTTTTTTTTTAGTCAGACACGTAAGATCTACTGGGAGAATATCTGGAACGAGCTTTTTATGATTGTCCGTCACCTCTCTACAGACAATGGCAAACATCAGAGGGAAAATAATGTCATTCTTGAGAATAGGAAATTATGCCAATTCTATTCGGTAAAACACTTTTAGATCCAGACCTCGGTCATCAAGAACTAGAAACACTCGTCATAGAAGAAGAACCATAAGAAGCACGTCAAAGCCCTTTAAGAGCTTATAGGGCCAGATTGTTTCTTTCTGGCTCGAGGTTTTTCTAAAAGCACTTTTTACATAATGTTCTACTGCTGTATCCTATTTTTCAGAAACATAAATGAACAAAAAAAAAAACAAAAACAAACCAAAAAAATGATATAAAAAAAAAATCCAAAAACTGCTGCCCTAAGCAGAGATCATATAAGTTTGATAACTTTCCAATTCATACACGCTCACAAATGCGCTAACAACCAACACACAAACATTCACACAATATATCAGACAGATATGCAAATATTTGCCTTTGAATTTTACACCAACGCTGGCTAGTTTCGATGGAGCAAATCTATCCTTTGAATAGTCCTTTTTTTGTTGTTGCTGCATCGCTTGAATGGAGCGAAACTAACTGAAGTGAGCTAAAGTGTGGAGCAAACCAACTAGTGTGAACAAATCACATACAACATGCCGCAACATGTATGAAAATGAACAAGCCGCAAGAACAAACACACACACACACCTCCACACACACCTATACATAAAAACACACACACATGACATGGCATAAAATGCTACTTTATAGATACTTTTTCAAGTACTTTTTCATATTTGCAACTGTTCTTTTTTAGTTTTTCCAACTTACTGACTATCCATGGTCTATGCTTGGTGAAAAAAATTTAGACATCCTTCAGGTGCGCACTTGAGTAAAGTTTTTCGAGCTCATGTTAATTCTGCTCACTAACTTACACATACATGATTGATATTCATGTGGTTTACGATACTGTGAAAACAGTCCAAAAAATGCAGTTCTTATTCAAAAATTCTAAAGATGGCTTTGGAGAACGGTCAAGACCGACCCTGGAAATTTTATAAATGCAGTTATTGCATTGTTTGTTAACTGGCTCTTAAGAGAGTTCTCCTGCCATTTTTTGGGTAGATAAGACTTTTAATCTAAAGAGAACTTATAGCAGTTAATGTTAATGTTAATGTTAATGTTAATGTTAATGTTAATGTTAATGTTAATGTTAATGTTAATGTTAATGTTAATGTTAATGTTAATGTTAATGTTAATGTTAATGTTAATGTTAATGTTAATGTTAATGTTAATGTTAATGTTAATGTTAATTTTAATGTTAATGTTAATGTTAATGTTAATGTTAATGTTAATGTTAATGTTAATGTTAATGTTAATGTTAATGTTAATGTTAATGGTAATGGTAATGTTAATGTTAATGTTAATGTTAATGTTAATGTTAATGTTAATGTTAATGTTAATGTTAATGGTAATGGTAATGTTAATGTTAATGTTAATGTTAATGTTAATGTTAATGTTAAAATTAATGTATATGTTTATGTTAATGTTAATGTTAATGTTAATGTTAATGTTAATGTTAATGTTAATGTTAATGTTAATGTTAATGTTAATGTTAATGTTAATGTTAATGTTAATGTTAATGTTAATGTTAATGTTAATGTTTATGTTAATGTTAATGTTAATATTAATGTTAATGTTAATGTTAATGTTAATGTTAATAATAATGTTAATGTTAATGTTAATGTTAATGTTAATGTTAATGTTAATGTTACTGTTAATGTTAATGTTAATATTAATGTTTACGTTTACGTTAATGTTAATGTTAATGTTAATATTAATGTTAATGTTAATGTTAATGTTAATGTTAATGTTAATGTTAATGTTAATGTTAATGTTAATGTTAATGTTAATGTTAATGTTAATGTTAATGTTAATGTTAATGTTAATGTTAATGTTAATGTTAATGTTAATGTTAATGTTAATGTTAATGTTAATGTTAATGTTAATGTTAATGTTAATGTTAATGTTAATGTTAATGTTAATGTTAATGTTAATGTTAATGTTAATGTTAATGTTAATGTTAATGTTAATGTTAATGTTAATGTTAATGTTAATGTTAATGTTAATGTTAATGTTAATGTTAATGTTAATGTTAATGTTAATGTTAATGTTAATGTTAATGTTAATGTTAATGTTAATGTTAATGTCAATGTTAATGTTAATGTTAATGTCGTTTTAATATGACGCCATCATCTAAAAATGTCAAAATTGGGTAGTTTTGAATAAATTGCATCTACGTAATTTTTTATACGATTTTCATAAATGTGATATCTTTGGAAAGGTATTAAAGAGTAGTTTCTGGTAAAAATATAATATTTTTGGATTTTAAATGTCAGGGTTACAAACGTATTTCAAAAACTATATTTGCTTATTCTCAAAAAACGCATAATTTTTTTTTTTTGCTTTTAAATTTGAAGAAGAATATCATTAGAACCAACATTTTATTCTTACATTTGGATGACCTAACATATGTAATTGTAACACGTGGCCTTACATGTAATTGAAAAATATGTTCTGTTTTTGTCAATTCAATTTTCTTAAAACGAAACTTAAATATCATGTTTCAAGTATTTTTCATTGTTTTAATTTGGCACTTTAAATTTTTAATAATTTATTAATTCTCTTAAGAAAAATATTTCAATTATACAAATTTGTGAATCCATGGGTAAATAAAATATCAATATTTAAAATTTAAATAAAAAAATTGGCAAACAACTTTTTATCAAGATTTCCCTTTTTTTGTTTATGAAAATGAAACTGCATTGCCTTTAATTTTCCAATAACTTCATGTCTATGTTTTATATGCTTCAAAAAGGTCCCTCAAGGTTTCTTTAGACTTGTATACCATCGAGATATGTCTGCCTATATTGCTTCAAGTCGCTCCGAGTATGTTTGTGTCTACTGCTTGTATTATCCCTTATATCCTTTATGGGTATCAAATAATTTTTATTACCCGTTCAAGACTTGAGCTTTGGAGGATTGCATTTATTTTGCAAATGCAACTGAAAATTTGTAGTTACAACTTCTTTACACAATGCATATCTGTCTGTCTGAAGTCTGTTTGTCTGCGTATTTATTTTTTCATACATATTTGTCTACATTTGTTTTAGTGTTGCAAACTTGAATTTACACCAGTTACTGTTATATGTTATTTTCTGTCCATTGAAATGTCTGTCTGCTTGTCAGTCTTTTGTTCTGTCAGACAGTTTTAACGTTTGCAGTTGTTGTTGTTGTTGTTGTTGTTGTTGTTGTTGTTGTTGTTGTTGTTGTTGTTGTTGTTGTTGTTGTTGTTGTTGTTGTTGTTGTAGTTGTTACGGTACATTGCAGCAGGGCTGGTGTTGCTGCATTTTATGTTTCTGTTGATTCCCAAAAGTGCATCTATGAATTGTTTCTGAACATTTTGTACAGAAACGTTAATAAATATGAAAAGAATATACGAGCCCTAACCACAAATAATTGGTACAGCTGCATTTTTAAACACAGTAGTTAGTATACGATTTAAAAAAAAATTTATCGCGTATTTTATTTTTATAAATTTAATTTTTTTATTTCAGTTTATTATTTCTTTTTCAAGAACATATAACAAAAATTCAATTCAGAAAAGTAAATAATATTTTATAATACGAATTTTAATTCAGTTTTTTCATTGAGCAACTTTAAATTGGCCATTAAAAATAGGTACAGTTAGAAAACAAAATATCAATATTGTGTTATATCGCCTTTGGCTTTAATGACGGCCTCCATTCGTTTTGGCATGGTTTTTATAAGATCGCAACACTCATCTGGAGTTATTGAATTCCATATTTCCACAATTTTACGCTTTAAACTGTCAACAGTCCTTTGTGGATCGTTTCGCAAACGACGTTTCATTATCGCCCAAAGCGATTCGATGGGATTAAGGTCTGGACTTGATGAAGGCCAATCCAAAACCTTAATACCTTTATTTTGTAACCAGTTTTTTGTCGTTTTAGCGGTATGAGAAGATGCACCGTCTTGTTGGAACGTAAATTCTTCAAAGGAACTTATTCGCGATACCAAAGGTAGTAAATTGATTTCCAACACATCAATGTATTTTTGGGCATTTACAATACCGTCAATGAAATGTATGTTCCCAACGCCTTTTGCTGACATGCATCCCCATACCATGACACTCGCTGGAAACTTCACCGTACGCTTCAAGCAATCTCTGTGGTACACTTCATTTTTTGTCCGTATGACTCTCTTTCTGGAATCGCCAATGCAAACATCGAACTTGGACTCGTCGCTAAATATGATGGTATCCCATTGCCGTTGAACCCAAAATCGTTTATTCTTAACCCATAATAATCGCTTTTTCTTCTGCAGCGTAGTAAGTAAAGGTTTTTCTTTAGCCTGAAAAAAGAAAGTATAAGAAATTTGAGATTAAAAATTATGACTTTTTTAACATACCTTGTAAAAACCATACTCGAGCTTATGAATGCTTTGTCGGGTCCATTCGCGACCAACAGACTTTCCAATCTTTTCTGACCATGTCGCTGCCAAATTTCGAACTGTACTTCGTCTATTTTTCTTCACAATAGTCGCTAACGCTCGCAAATCACGACTCGTCAATTTTGAACGTCGGCCACATTTGTTTTTATTTGCATCAATTGAACCAGATAATTTGTATTTTTTTATAATGTTAACTACAGACGATCGTGCTAAATTTAAGTCTTTTGCAATTTCGCCAAAACTTTTTCCAACATTATGTTTTTCGACAATTATTTTGCGAATTTCTTCGCAGATTGGTCTTCCACGCACCATATTGAACATTTAATAAAAACACTCAAACTAAAACTGCATAATAATTTTGCAATCTCTCTTAAAATAATATGTAACTGTTAATAATGTCACATAAATGAAACAAAATGAGAACATCGCAGTTGTTCTCAAACTTTTATTACTGTACCAATTTTAAGTGGTCACTTTAATTTTCTTAAAATATACATAGCTTCACTAAAACAATAGTGTTGGTATGTATTAAATTCTCTAATATGAAATTGTTTATGTAGTTTAGTTGTAAAGAAAATGAGCTAAAATATAAAAATAAAATCAACAGAAAAATGTTAAAGCTAATATTTAAATAAACTGCCTAAAAACTATTATGTAAGTACCAATTATTTGTGGTTAGGGCTCGTATTTGCCGTTATTAACATTATACCTTACATAACATTAACATTAACATAAACATTAACATTAACATTAACATTAACATTAACATTAACATTAACATTAACATTAACATTAACATTAACATTAACATTAACATTAACATTAACATTAACATTAACATTAACATTAACATTAACATTAACATTAACATTAACATTAACATTAACATTAACATTAACATTAACATTAACATTAACATTAACATTAACATTAACATTAACATTAACATTAACATTAACATTAACATTAACATTAACATTAACATTAACATTAACATTAACATTAACATTAACATTAACATTAACATTAAAATTAACATTAACATTAACATTAACATTAACATTAACATTAACATTAACATTAACATTAACATTAACATTAACATTAACATTAACATTAACATTAACATTAACATTAACATTAACATTAACATTAACATTAACATTAACATTAACATTAACATTAACATTAACATTAACATTAGCATTAAGATTAACATTAACATTAACATTAACATTAACATTAACATTAACATTAACATTAACATTAACATTAACATTAACATTAACATTAACATTAACATTAACATTAACATTAACATTAACATTAACATTAACATTAACATTAACGTTAACACTAACATCAACATTAACATTAAAATTGACATTAACATTAACATTAACATTAACATTAAGATTAACATTAACATTAACATTAACATTAACATTAACATTAACATTAACATTAACATTAACATTAACATTAACATTAACATTAACATTAACATTAACATTAACATTAACATTAACATTAACATTAACATTAACGTTAACACTAACATTAACATTAACATTAACATTAACATTAACATTAACATTAACATTAACATTAACATTAACATTAACATTAACATTAACATTAACATTAACATTAACATTAACATTAACATTAACATTAACATTAACATTAACATTAACATTAACATTAACATTAACATTAACATTAACATTAACATTAACATTAACATTAACATTAACATTAACATTAACATTAACATTAACATTAACATTAACATTAACATTAACATTAACATTAACATTAACATTAACATTAACATTAACATTAACATTAACATTAACATTAACATTAACATTAACATTAACATTAACATTAACATTAACATTAACATTAACATTAACATTAACATTAAAATTAACATTAACATTAACATTAACATTAACATTAACATTAACATTAACATTAACATTAACATTAACATTAACATTAACATTAACATTAACATTAACATTAACATTAACATTAACATTAACATTAACATTAACATTAACATTAACATTAACATTAACATTAGCATTAAGATTAACATTAACATTAACATTAACATTAACATTAACATTAGCATTAAGATTAACATTAACATTAACATTAACATTAACATTAACATTAACATTAACATTAACATTAACATTAACATTAACATTAACATTAATATTAACATTAACATTAACATTAACATTAACATTAACATTAACATTAACATTAACATTAACATTAACATTAACATTAACATTAACATTAACATTAACATTAACATTAACATTAACATTAACATTAACATTAACATTAACATTAACATTAACATTAACATTAACATTAACATTAACATTAACATTAGCATTAAGATTAACATTAACATTAACATTAACATTAACATTAACATTAGCATTAAGATTAACATTAACATTAACATTAACATTAACATTAACATTAACATTAACATTAACATTAACATTAACATTAACATTAACATTAACATTAATATTAACATTAACATTAACATTAACATTAACATTAACATTAACATTAACATTAACATTAACATTAACATTAACATTATTACCATTAACATTAACATTAACATTAACATTAACATTAACATTAACATTAACATTAACATTAACATTAACATTAACATTAACATTAACATTAACATTAACATTAACATTAACATTAACATTAACATTAACATTAACATTAACATTAACATTAACATTAACACTTACATTAACATTAACATTAACATTAACATTAACATTAACATTAACATTAACATTAACATTAACATTAACATTAACATTAACATTAACCTTAACATTAACATTAACATTAAAATTGTACAATGTCAAGAAAATCGTCTTGTAGAGATCGACAATCGCTCTCGTACTCATTGAACCCGCGTTTAATAGTTTCTGGGTCTGGTTCTTCTTCACCAAAATTCAAACTAAGTTGATCGATACATTCTTTTCTTGTCATATTCTGTCAATCCAAAAAAATCATCACACGAAAATAAATGTTAATTTCATTTTTTTGCTGATATAAAATTTTCAAACTGTAAACCAGTGTAACATAAACAATACAATTATTGTACGTCAGTTTATGCTAGAAAATGTCAAATTTTTGAATGAAACTATTGAAATTCATCTGGCAATTCTTATTGTTGTCGAAGCGCAAGACTTAAAAGGCAGCTCTAGTCAAAGGAGAATATGTTGAATAATAATAATTAATTCTGCCAAAAAAATATTACATTTTTCTTAATAAAACCGAAGATTTATTGAGTAGCCTAGTAGTAGTTAATCATGCCAACATGGTTGAAACAAATTCTGAAAAATCACAACTCGATAAAAAATACTCCTTTTCATTTTTATTCCGACACTTTTCTTTCTTAATTTCTCTCAGCTTAATAACAACGTAAAAAATCACGCATCAATTTGCAGCACTTGCTGCATAAAAATCATTTCCACGTGACTTATACCCTAGCGCTTTAAAACTAACGCACACAATATTTGAACCTGTGCAAAATTACGAAAAATCTACTTAAGAAAAGTAAAATTCACAAATGAAAAATAAAGGATGAATTAAATAACATATAAAAGAAGCAATAAAAAGCAAGCAGCAATTTTAACCTCTGCTCCTTGAGCTCAAAACTTAAGAACATGCTCATAAGTTGCGTTCTTTTGTCTTACTTCCGCCGCGATTGGTGAGACACCGAAAGATTTCAGATCGGTTTGGGTCTGCTGGGGTGGCCATGAAAAAGAAACATTCATGGATGTAATAAAGAAATTATCTTTTGTTAGCAGCCATCAGCTGCAACGAACCTGGCATAAAGAACCAACAACTGCTGCAAGTAATAGACGAAAGGATAGAAAATTGAAGCCAAGTTTGTGGCAGGTTAAGCAAGGGTGAGTGGATAGGTTAAGGTGAAAATTAATTTCAAATTTCATGGCGAACAAAAAAGAAGGTAAGCAAATGAAAGGAATGCAATTGCCGTGAAGCTGGAGATAGCCAGCAAAAGAAAGAAATTCAATTTTGCGACAAGCAACGAAAAAGCTACAACGATGAAAGAGAGCATATTTTGTAGAAACTGAGTTGTTCTATTGAGGAAAATAATGAATAAGAAAAAAAAACACAATTGCAACTAATTAACGTTTTTTAAATCTACTTAGATTTTGTAGAAATTTCCATTTTTACTCTCATAATAAAGTAATTGGAGATTATTTGCAGCATACTTTAAGGTGCACTACTTAAAAG
Source organism: Pherbina coryleti (assembly GCA_943735915.1). Lineage (NCBI taxonomy): Eukaryota > Metazoa > Arthropoda > Insecta > Diptera > Sciomyzidae > Pherbina > Pherbina coryleti. Next base: position 23,130,259 of record OX030950.1, on the reverse strand, counting down.
ACTTTCATCAAAGCATTTCATCAGGAATCCGACAGACCAAAGTCAAGACAAACAGACAAATCACAAGGCGATTCAGCAGACAGTCGGATAGATTTTCAAAAAGCAAGACCAGCAGACAAATGCAAACAATTCTACTTACAAACAAACAATTCTTCTAGTCTGAAGAGCAGCCAGCAAATAAAGCGCATTCATTGTCTTCATTGAGTGAAAAAAAATAGGGAAAAGTTATAAAAGAGATCGAGAGCGAGAGTGAGTGGAGCACAAAACAAGCGCAGGAAAGCTTCTTACTATTTAATTTCAAATTTCCTGTGCGTTCCGCCTAATAATATGCTGCGTCAACTTATGACTTTTGTTTACAAGAATTGTTTATTTTTCGCATTTTCCATCGCTTTGCATTTTAGTCTCATTCATAAATTTTTGCAACAAAGTGCTGCACTTTCATCTTGGTAAATGAAAGTATTTATAGTCGTAGCTAGCTGTTGTCTAGGAAATCAATTCGCCTAGAGTACAAAATACCAGACTATTTTGATTAAAATTGCAAACAATAACAATTATTTGGGGATATTTTTGTTGGGATTTGCTATTCGTTGCAAGGTAGCCGAAACAAATGTAATGATCATTGAAGGGAACGTCTTTAAGCAGGAGAAAGAAATAAAAACCAATTAGCACAAAAGTTCCTCTAAAACTCTAAAGTCCTATAAAGAACGAGAAAGGAGAAGAAAAGTAGTCCTTTTGTGTTGTAACAACTTGTTATTGTTTTGAAGAAGCTTCTTGTACCAGTATTAAACTCCAGAATGGAACTCGAATAAGACTGTTCAGAATTAATTAATGAAAGCTTCACTGAAGTTTCAAAATTTAAAATATAACGACTATGGATATATTAAAAAATTACATGTTGTATAAAATAAAAAACTGTCCATTTCAGCCCTTGAAAAAACTTTGACCGAACTTCTTATGAACAAATTGTGTTGTGTATGTTGTTAAATGTTCATACACAAATGATCGAGAAATAGACCTACTAGTTTTATGCCGACTCCGAATGGATAATATATATGTTCTCAAGAAGCTTTACATGACATTATTTACTCTCTGAGGTTTGCAGAGAGGTGTGCAGAGAGGAGACGTCCGATCAGAAAAAATGTCATCGATTTTAAACTGGCTTCATGACGATCTAGAAACTTTAAACGTAGCTCAGAAATGTCTTAAAATTATAGAAAAACCATCGGTAAATTTAAAAACGATCGGAAAGTAAGCAATAATTTTCGAAGAATTTTCGATAATTAAGGCGCAAATGATCAATAAATTATCGGGAAATTATCGATACATTTTCGAGAATTTGGTTTCCATTTGATTATTTGCCATTGTACTGATAAAAACATAAGACCTTCAAAATCTATTTGCAAAATTTAACACAAGACTAAAAACCAAAAAAATAATAATTTAAGTAAAAAAATAATCGGTTGGCGTCCGTGGCGTAGTTGGTTAAAGTGCGTGGCCGCTATGTCAACGAACTTTGGAGACCCAGGTTCGAACCCCAGCAGCGACAGAAAATTATTTGAATTAAAATAATTTTCCTGTACGGCCGCCACCTCTCTGCATACAATGGCAAACCTCAGAGAGTAATCAAAATGCCATGTAAAGCTTCTTGAGAACGAGAACATTCCGTTCATCGCCGTTCGGAGTCGGCGTTAAGCATGTAGGTCCGGTTCTCGGTCAATTGTGTACAAACTTAATAACACGCACAACACAATTGATCATAAGAAGCTAGGTCAAAGTCCTTTCAAGGGCTGAAATGGCCAGTTATTTATTTTTATTTTTTTTAAGAAAATGAATCTTAATATACCACGTTTTTAATACGAACTGAAAAGTATTAGTATCGCCTTTGGTCGAAATTTGGCCCTTTAAAAATTTATATTTTTGTTTTTGTGTTTTTATCGAAATTTTTTTTTTCTTTCTTCACTCAAGTAGAAGGATATCACCAAGTGGGAACTCAGTATTGAATTTCATTGTTATACGTCATTTAAATACTTCCAAAGCTATTCGATGTAAAAACTTTTACTTATATGGTTGGTGCCACGCCCCTTGTCCAATTCTCGTTCAATTCCAGTCTAAAAACACGACTAAATAAGAAGTTTCTACCGAGTTTCATTGATTTGTGACTTATAGTTCGAAAGTTATCGGAGGACGATCCTCACAAGGCAACGCGTGAGGGTCAGGGGGGCGATCTTCACATGGCAACGTGTCTGACTGCCTCAACCTGGTGAGGCCAGCATTATCCATGTCGAACTCGTCTCAAGTCGAGTCAAACCTCTGCGTGGTGTCCTCTAGAAACGGCAAACTGGCAACCGTTAGTTCGACGGCTAATCTAAGCGGCGGGCTCCCTGCCTTTAAAGGGTTGTGCGTTGGGTTTGAAGCCCACCACGTAAAAAAACAATTTCAATGAAACGAAAAAGAAATAAGATATAATCTTTACTCCACCATGTCTGAATTTGGTATTCCTGCAAAGCTCATCCGTCTTTGCAGAATGACACTGAGCAACACCAGCAGCACAGTTAAGATCGTCAAGGATCTCAGTCCTCCATTCGATACCAAACGAGGTTTCAGACAAGGTGATTTCTTATCGTGCGACTTTTTCAACCTAATGATGGAGAAGATCATCCGAGCTGCTGATTTGAGACGCAGTGGCACGATATTCTACAAAAGTATTATGTTGCTGGCGTATGCTGATGATATCGATATCATTGGCCATAATACGCGAGAAGTCAGCGCAGCATTCTCCAAACTAGCAAAAGAGTCGAGTCAAATGGGTCTTGCAGTGAACGCAGATAAGACGAAATACCTAGTGTCAACAAATAAACAGTCACAGCGTCTTGGAAACCACGTCACAGTAGACAACATCTCCTTCGAGGTTGTTAAGGACTTCGTCTACCTGGGATCCAGCATAAACTCTTTCAACGATGTCAGTATTGAGATAAAACGAAGGATAACTCTCGCCAACAGGTGTTACTTTGGGCTGAGTAGGCAATTGAGAAGCAGAGCCCTCTCTCGACGAAAAAAACTAACGCTCTATAAGTCACTAATCATGCCCGTCCTATTATATGCAGCACAAACTTGGACGTTGAACAGTTCTGATGAAAAGACTCTGGGAGCCTTCGAGAGAAAGATCCTTCGTAAAATCTTCGGTCCAATCTGCTTCAATGGCGAGTACCGAATTCGATGGAACCACGAGCTGTATGAGCTGTACGCTGACATCGACATAGCTAAGCGTATTAAAATCGAGCGGCTCCGCTGGCTAGGTCATGTTGAGCGAATGAAAAACGACGCTCCAGCGAAAAAAATATTTGATTCGGTGCCCGTTGGTGGTCAACACAGAAGAGGACGCCCACATCTTCGTTGGAAGGATCAGATGTTGGATAACCTGACTACACTTGGTGTTTCCAACTGGCGCCAGCAAGCGCAAAACAGAAATGGCTGGCGCAATTTCTTATACGAGGCCAAAACCGACCTTCGGTTGTAAGCGCCAGATAAGTTAGTAAGTAAGATGCGCTGTTTGTGAATACACTGAGAAAAAAAGCAATAGTAAAATCACCTAAGCCGGCTTGGGTAAAATTGGGAAAATTGTATGGAAATAAGAAACGTATGTTTATTCACCAAAGTAATATTTTGTTTAATACATTGCTTTGAAAGCACATACTTCGATACCCTGCCAATAAAAAAATGTTTGATTCACCCAAGCCAAGTAAATTACATTTTAACCAATAGTGTAGGTAAACCACCGAAAACTTTATCAAAATGGTATAAGCAAAATTTACCGTTGAATACTACCGGTTTGTTATAGTTCTCGTTTGGTTTTTGTAATGAAAATTATATAGCCTAGATGTTTAGTCAAGATGCTTCGTGGGTGAGATTTTGTGAGGAGTTGAGCTCCGCACAGATGCCTTCAAAATCTCACCCATCGCAGTCACGAAGAATCTTGACTAGAAAAAAAAGAGCATTCTTTTACGAATTCGAAAACTATCAGTATTTTTTAAGTGATTTTGATGCATTTAAATTGTCGGATGTCACTTATGAAGTGAAAATTGTAATTTCTGACATTGGGTTAGAATTAGCAAATGACGAAAATCCCCTATCAGTCAAAAACATAAAGCCTTGAGTTATTCTAGAGCCACCTATTTCTACAGTGGAGGCCCGGCATACCTCACTTTCTACCTCCGATATCTCGAAATCAGTCCATTATTCGATTTTGTGCCCAGTGAGACTTTTGATCAAATAGACCCCTCAGCTCCCATACGATTTTTTGCTCAACTCAACATCACCTTTCACCTCCGTTAGAGTTGCACTCAGTTGTGGGACACCCTGTCATTCAAATTTTTAAGTGGATCTATTCCTTACTACCGAATCCATACTAAATTTCGAATCATAAATTTAAATAAGCTATGAAGGTAAACAAAAATCTCTTAATATTTCAAAACTCTTACAATTTATGAGCTACAAAAGCAAATAAAATACACATTTTAAAACGATTTTTTTCTTTTCATTCCAGGTAAGTTGCAGTTGTGGTTAATATATATCTTCGAACAAATATCAACAAAGCCTGACCGATAACTGTAGGTATCTCCCCTCAATGTTCACATAGAGATTGTTATAATTTTTTGTTTTTTTAATTAACTGGAAATTTTAACAATTGTGAAAGAACCTGTGTCAACACACGAAAGCTTTGCAGTCATGGCACATAGCCAGATAAGCATAAAATGACATGCCATCAGAGTCCAAGCCCCAAACCACAGTCTGAACAATATGAAAATGTAATAAAGTAGCATTATTATTGATATTGTAGCAAATAAACATGCAGGCAGGCAGCTACGAATACTTATTCTGCTACACATGCATAGCAAATAGGAAACAGATATTCAACGCATCGGAAACAGGAGATGGGCATTTAATTCAATACACGTACCTGCACAAATACAAACAAAGGGAGAAATGTTGAGATTATCTAATGGTCATCATCACTCAATTTGTGCACGAAATGCAAAAACTTATCACAAGCTTTGTTCTTGTGGCAGATTTCGAAAATGCAGCCTTAAAGAGTTTTGTGCCAGCAAGCCTTGGGTAGCATCAAACATACCAAATATAAGTCCTAATTATAATGCAAGTAAATGCAGTGCTCCGAAAAGTCTTGATTCAACCACGTATGTCAAAAACGTATATTGTACAAAAACAAATCAAATCAAATTTTGACAAATTCCAACAACGTTTCTAAAAACGATATTGTAGCCGAGTAAAACAAATTTTGGAAAACATATTGACACAACTACAAATCTCAAACATAGCTTCATGCATACACTTATACCTATTACTAGATGGTTATACTTTATTTTTCATGAATAGCTGCTCGTATCTGTAACAAACAGAAGTTTTGAATTGCAAAATTTTACATATCAATTGAAAATACTGTAAGAGTTGAAAGAAATCTGTAGAAATTCAGATGGAAATAATATAATTTTGATAAACTGTAATGCCAACAACACAATTTAAGCTCTAACTCACAAATATATGAACTGAAAAATGTGTGTGTGTTGTATAGACCTAACCCACCTCACACCGACATATTCAATAATGTTGCTGTTGCAGTCAAAGCCTTGTTCCGTTTTGCGTTGGCCAAATTATGATTGAAGACCGACCACAATACCACACACACGAAATCAGTTCGATGCTGCTCTCGTTGTCAGCAAAAATATTCATTCATCTTATCCCAATCCTATCAATGCTCAAAACCATATCTCAAAAGCTGCATTCGCAAAACATACGATTGAGGAAAATTTGAAAATATACTCGTAACGTACCTTTGATGTGGCACACTTTGAGAAAGTAAGACTACGTTGTAATATTGTAACATTGTAGTGTATAAAAGTACATTTATACTTTGTATTCATGCACTGTGTGTAAGTGAGTGAGAGTTGAAGATAAAGATGGAACGTAGTCCGGTAAAAACAGATTTCCTTAAAATCATATGAATCTGACAGAGAACGACAAGAGAAGCGAGTATTTAAAGGCAGTGGCGTGCGTCTGAAATAAATAATTCATAAAATAAAAAATAAGAAATACGGAGTAGTCCATTTTGTGGTTACAAAATGAAATGCAAAATTAAATACATACGAATATAACATTGTATTCTCGAAGACATTTTAATTTGTTATCAAGTTTGAACCTTGACATTTTGAGTGCCATTAGCCGTCTCGAAATCTAATCATTCCTTTCCAGATTATTTTCAACCATTTTTATTCACATTGGTGGCGGCAGTGTCCGAGTGCGTTAAGCCATGTGTGGACCACTCGATGCCAATCGAGACCAGGTTCGAATCCCAGCTGAATTAACAGAAAGCTTTTTCACTTCATATTTATTTTTCAGATCGGTCATCACCTCTCTGCAGACAATGGCAATCCTCAAATAGTAAATAATGTCATATAAAGCTTATTAAGAACATGCACATTAGCCGTTTAAAGTCGGTATAAATCTACATATTAGATCCCCTTCTCGATCATTTGTGTACAAACATTTTATAACACTCACAACACAATTTAATCAAATTAAACTCTGTCCTTTCAAAGTCTGAAATGGCAAATTTATTTATATATTTGTTCACATTTCGGGCGGTATCTCGAACATAACTTGACCAATGTTATATTTTAAATGCTCTAAAATTCGAGATTTATCCACATAAACACGGTTTATCTAATAGCTCCACAGAAAAAAGGCTAATGGTACATAATCCCTGGTGACCCATTTACTACACCGAAGCAATAAATAACTCGTCCTAGAAGCAGCAATACAGCATTTTATTCCTTATTATTGAAAACACAGACACCTGCCGTATAGGCTTAATTCCACGTTGCCCCACGGCAATGGGTTCGAAATTCATGGAATTGATGCTCATTGATGGCAGATAAATCTTCAGGACGTCTGTGCCATTCTAAAAGAATATACGACGTCCGTCATACCTCTCCTGGGCGTCACTTCCATGACTCCAGACGCGACCAACGCCCTGTGATAGTAGTTTCATCACCGGGTGCACACCATATTTAAGTGTATCTTTAAATTAATAAATATACTGTATGGATAGCAACCAATACTGGAACGCAACAGTACCAATTATGGATGATTATTTGGGTCACTATCCACATTTATTGGTGGAAATCGACACCCATCTAACATCTCTGATGATGTAGGGCATTGCCATCCGGTTGTTAAGCGCAACTCCACGCCGATCACAGACCTGTTCGCGCCACTGAACTACCACAACCAGCACGATACTCCCCGAAGGCCCAGCCCAGCGATAGTCTTCCCGGGCAAAAGGGATTTACCTCGACACGCACCAACACAACACCGACACATCTGTATTCATGACTTATGACTGTGAAGGAAAAAGCCATCACTATTGGACGTGCTACAGAGTAGACCACATCGCTTCTGACTGTGTGTGACACATGGTCACCACTATTTGCACCTTTTCAAACTGGTACTCCGAGGCTACTAAGATATACTTTTCACCAACACTAAGGGAAATAACGCATATTAACATTATCCACGCCTGAGTATATATTTCATTTAAATATTTACGTGGATAAATCAAATATTTTCCTTACAACTCGTTTTTTTCCCGTATTTAAATTTTATTTATGCCACACACTGACACACATATTCCATACAGCTGCCAAGCAGCCGCCAAGCAGCAGCAGCATCGCACTCTGTTCCTGGGCGATGCTGCTGCAGTTTCTTCGCACCAGCAGTTGCAGGTCTTATAGTTCTCATTTAGTTAATGTTTCAAGGGTAATATAGCATGGATATTTGGCAAATATGATTTGTGAGTGCGGTGGTGAGTGCGATGCATGATGAATTCATGTAAGGTGGAGTGACAACTCGGAATTTTTTCAAGATTGTCACTCCACTCTACATGATTTCATCATGCATCGCACTCACAAATCACATTTTCACAAAAAGAAAATAAAATATACCACTAAATGGCGTTTGATATGGACGCAGCTCGTGGGAAATATTCAAATAAATTGTTTTTCAATTTCAATATTTTTATATAAATTTTCCTTAAATGCGATGGTTTTATTTCCAAATAGTAAATATTTGAAAGATATTTAGATATATTCGTGCATAATTTTAATATATTTTTTATTAATTCTGTTCAAATATTTTAATATTTTATTTAATTAAAAAAGTATTTAAATAAATTTTAAATATTTACGTAGTCGATTTAAGTAAATGCGTATTGGTGCAAAAATGACTCGCTGTTTGGATAAATTAAAAAAGTTTCTGGATAAATTTAATATTTTTTTCCCTTAGTGTAGGAGTACCCCATTCTGACACTTCTTTATACAGCATTTAATGGATCATATAAACCATCGTCTTTTAAGACTATCCAGAGACCACAATGCCTATGTGCCAGTGGAGATTGTGACAGTACGTCTGTCGAGCGTAACGACTATCCCCGTGCTAATAAATTTTATGGGTCATTGCTATTCTTTCGTAGGCATACGCTACCGTTGATCTAGTCAAACGATCCAGCAGATTGGGCGACCAACTCCAGGATCTGGGTAGTCCCTTCTCATTTACACAGCTTTACATGACCATTCTCCTTATCCTGGCTTTGGACAGGCAGCTCGTGGGAACAGGTGGAGAGTTTTTTTTTGTGTAGTACAGTCAAAATCAGTCGTGTTGTGTGGCTTGTGACGCGGTCTTGTTGAAACCTCGATCCTCGATAATGGTCTCATTTCTAATTAGCTTAAATTAAAATTCATCAATATTTACAACTCAAAGAGAGGATCGCTTAGTAACTTGAATAGACTGAAGTAAAGTCATACTATGATGGCCTCGGTATTCGAGTAGGTCAGGCACTTAACTGCCACCAGGGGTCCCGAGCTCGAATTCCGGCCAGGTCATAGTCCTACGCTTTAACATTACTGCAATTTTTTTCTCATATCTAGTCACCATCAATTCCTCATTTCTAGTCAAATGAAATTGAAAATTAATCATAGTTGTCGATAGAACAGTTTGTGGATGGAATTGCCTTATAATCAGGATTGACTGAGATAAAGACATAATACTTGCGATATATTCAAATTTACATGTTTCTATGACTTCACGCCATACTAAAAACATCCTACACATGTTTAACTTAATTCCCCATCCTTCCCACTAATCTGCCAACTTATTTCGAATCAAGACAGACTTGACTGTATAGGTCAATTCATTATGTAATGTTATTTTTCTTTCACTAAGTACTACGAAATTATGAGAAATTTATTTGAAGTTTAGAACACCTGAAAACTTCGGTTCAAAACTAAAAAAAGGCAGATTTGCAGAATAAGTTAAGGTTGCAAGGTAAAATAAAAATATCTTCCAAGCTCAAATCTCTAAACGGTGACCACAAAAAAGGTATAGTTTCACACGCCCATAGCGCTCCGCATTGACGGTAACTGTACATCTTTTAGAAAATCACAGTCCTATCCAATTAAAAAATCAAGGGCCTCCAACCCATAATGCGTACCAGGCAGTAATTTGTTGTGGGTTTACTGTCATCTCCCATTTTCTCCTCATTTTGAGAATTTTCAGAGCCTTAAATGCGACAATTTTGCTTGTTTTCGTACCACCCAGTGAGAAATGGGCTTCATCGCTTAAGAAACTTTTGTTTGACGTATTGACGAAACCAGCTACCATTTGACGTATCTTCTCCATTATGAATGATCAGCAGGCTTAATTTTGTGTGTGATCTGGCCTTTACAGGGATGGCGATGTAAATCTAGGTGCAATGTAGTCCAAAATCAACCGCAAGAGCGTTCAATTGCTGAGAACGTTGGGGAATAGGCAAATTCGGTTCTTCAGCCACACTTTCACATACATCAGTGATATTTTCCACAAAACCTATATTTCGATGATGGGTAGGCCTTTGCAAATTCGTAAGGTTTCCAGTTTTTTTAAATTTCTTTACTACCATTCCATTTGATTGTACAGTAGGATGAGGATGAATGCCATCATTTCACTAAAAGTGAATCCACATAAGGTTCACCACTTTTTTAATAGGTTTAAAAAATTTTAACGCTTTGTTCAATACTTAAACGATCCATAAATGAAGACTACGTGAATATATTGTAAAAGAAAAGCTATGCATGCTATTGTTTAAAAAAACTCCTAAACACTTTAGCTCTTTTTCCAGCTCTCTATCTCTCAATCAATTTTTCCTACATTCCGGAAGAAATCGTACATTATATCTTTACACAAAAAAGGCAAAAATATCATACTATAGACTCATCGCAAAACAAAATATTTGAAAGTATACTCTACGACATTATGTTTTTTTGATGTAAGTCGATCTTCTGCCTTACCAATATGGCTCTATCAAGCGAAGATCGACTACTACCAACCTCACAGACTACCCCCTATATTCTTTGGAAAGTGGTTATGAAGTTGACGTAGTCTCTACTGACTTTAGCAAAGCATTCGACAAAATATCACTGTCATCGTTCTTAAAAAGCTTTCGGCTTTCAACCCCCGTTTATGGCTTGATTAGATTTTCAAAATCCGAGGTTCTTACAGCAACTTCTAGTGTCCCTCAAACCGGCCACCTTAATTTTTTATTATTCATTTTAACATTAACCAATGTCGATGATCATCAAATACTCAAACCTGCCTGTTTATGCTTTACGACATCTTTCGAAATCAATCGACGCATACATACCAACGCTGACTCTTGTCGCCTTCAAGATGACGTAATCAGTTTTACTACTTGGTGCAAAAAAGTCTTTCTGGAATTCAATATCAGTAAATGCCAAGCAATTACATACTCGCGGAGGAGACTCCAATCTCCATCACAAACTTATTACGTTTTTGGCGAACTTTTCCCTCAGTACGTTCTTTGCGAGACTTGGGTATAATTTGCGATAGGAACTTCATTTTAAGTCCCATATTGATAATATCATTAGTAGAGCCAATTCTATACTAAGTTTTGTGACATATTGGTCCAGTGAATTCTACAACCCATACGTTACAAAATCCCTCTACCCATACTAGAGGCCCATAGGTCCATAGTAGTGAGGACCATACTAGAATATGCTACCCAGGTTTGGTGACCTCTCTATGTCTCTTATTCGCTGCATATCGAAGCTGTTGCACGTAGATTCATTCGATTCGCGTTACGCAGCCTTCCCAGTTCCGACAGCTTCAATTTACCTCCCTATGCTGATTGTTTGATGTTGATTAACATGCAAATTATTAAAAAAAACGTAAGTTGTTGCTGATATTCTCTTCATACATCAACTACTAGGCGGAACTGCCCTACACTGCTTCAATTAATATTGATATTGCTGAATGATTTCAGCAGCTACGAGCTACGAAATATCCTTCTTGGCTCCAACCCCACTACCTCCCTGTCTATATTCTCAAGATATGATTAAGACTTGGCATATATCTATCTCCTCAAAAATAAATGAAATATCTGTGTCAATAAACAACTACAGCTTAAGTCGGATTTCAATGTTTTGAGAAATATTACGTCAAAGTTTTTAATCGCCATATAGGTTCGTTCTATGAAAACTTCATGTTTCTGTGTCATAACTTTAGTACGGTTCCCGCTAGAAGCTAGAAATTTTGTGTGTATGTGACGATATATTCAAGCAATATAAAGAACTCAGTGTGGCGTCCGTGGCGTAGTTAGTTAAAGTGCGTGGCCGCTATGTCAACGAACTTTGGAGACCCAGGTTCGAACCCCAGCATGGACAGACAATTATTTGAATTAAAATAATTTTTCTGTACGGCCGCCACCTCTCCGCAGACAATGGCAAACCTCAGAGAGTAATAAAAATGCCATGTAAAGCTTCTTGAGAACGAGAACATTCCGTTCATCGCCGTTCGGAGTCGGCGTTAAGCCTGTAGGTCCATTTCTCGGTCAATTGTGTACAAACTTAATAACACGCACAACACAATTGATCATAAGAAGCTATGTAGGTCAAAGTCCTTTCAAGGGCTGAAATGGCCAGTTATTTATTTTTATTTTTTTATAAAGAACTCAGTTCTGACTTAAGTCGTCGCGGTTATTATTGCTTGTGAACACAGATGTATATAATATCTTTTTCTCATATGTCTTGTGTGCAGACTGTTGCCTACGTAGTATTCTATGTAATATCCATATCCTAAAAAAAAAAAAAAAAAAAAAACAAATCACTAGACTTAAGAAATTAATGCTTGTATAAAGCTTATAATAAATATTTGGCCCACAAAATGGATAGACCTTGAATAAGGGTTTCGACTGTCCTTAAAACTGTATTCGATTAACAGTAAGTTATAGAAAAACTGAAGCATTTGAAAGCTTCATCAAGCTTTACTGGTTGGTACTACTAAATCTAAACTTTTTTCTGAACCTTATTACAATTTATATCTAAACCTAAGCATACAATAGTCATCCACATTGAGACATAACAATAAATAAGCCATTCCTTCCTATCCATTTGAGTTTATTTTTTATTGATTAAAATTAATTATTTATTAATAAAAAATGCAGTATTAATATTAATACTTTACGGTATATTTATGAAATAAACCATTATGATTTAAAACATTATTTTTTTAAGTGCTTCCCTTATCCGTAGGATAACTAGATATATCTAAATAAATACATTGTGTTACTTGAGATAATTGTTAATTTTTCCATCTAGATATTAATCTTAGGACCTTGAAATAATTTTATCCACGTCACTGTTCTATACTGACACTGAAGTCCGCCAACGCTAGCTCAAAAATTCAATTACAAATTCCTTTGGCATATTCTGGCCAAGAATTAATATCATAAACATTGCTAGCCAGGATGAGTTTGCAGCCAAATGTAACCACAAATGCAGCAACAACAACAACAACAACAACAAAAGCAAAAAACAATCTGACCACATGGAAAAATGAAGATCTACGATTAGGTGATCCATTTATTATTCTGCTTGTCCAGCTAGCTGTGCAATACATCTCTAGATTTTCACTGTTGCTGCATGCGTGAAAAATATTTGCTCCTTCAATATGTGCATATACATAGATATATATATATATATATGTATATTTATATATATATGTGTGTGTGTGTGATTAGGTGTGCATGCGTGCGTGCATATGCCAGGACTCCACTGACTCGACCTGAATGGATATCCATCATTTTGTTGGCCTGTCGTTTGCAAAATATTTTCTTGTTTTATCCTTTCTTGTCGTGTTACCTTCATTCAGAGTTTATCATTTTGTTGCTGCTCAACAATGCTGAATGTGACGTTGTTGTTGCTGTTGTTAATGTTGTTATTGTTGTTGTTGTTGTCGTTGTTGTTGTTTACATCCTTGGTGCCTTTGTTGGAGCTAGAGTTTTTGTTAAGGCAGCCAAAGGATCCAAAGGAGCTAAAAAGCTTCACTTGCTCAAACGAAACGAGCTAAAAAGTAGCTGAAGTGCATTCTTCTGTCAAATGTCAGCTTGACAGCTTGAATTGAATTGAATTTCAGTTTATATTCTTGGTCTTCTCTTTCTGGTATTTCATACGAAAGCATTCTTTGTTCTTACAAGATTTTTGGTATTTGGTTACCTGGAACAATATCGACAAGCTCTGAATGTGACTCTTAATGACTGCTTGTACATGATGATGATGCAAATGAAGGCTTGCAGGTGATGATGATGGTGATGGTGATGATAATGGTTTGGATGTTTAAGCTGATGATGCTTATAAGCCTTTTCATTTGATAATTGATATCCGTATTAATTTAAGTATGTGTTTGTGTTTCTACTTATGTGTGTGAGTTCTATCGCTAGTATACTTTTTGAAAGAGCGTTCATTCGTAAGTGTTTGCACCGCCTATATATTCAGTCTATTCGACTACCTGGTGTTTATCGCAATGCAAACACACCCTTGACTGCACTCATACAAAGAACGAGTTTATTTTATAACGACTCAATCAGCCACACATGCTTGAATATATTTTAAACAAGTTTAGAAACGTAAACATCAGCTTGGAAAAAGCTTACGATTACTATTGGAAAATACTTATAAGTAATTGTATAATAAAACAATCCCTTTGAGTATTATTGGACATAAGTTACATATTTAAAAAAAAATATGTCAAGTGTATCTTAACAATTGGGGATAAATAATTAAAAATGCTTGTTGAAAGTGTTTTTTTACAATTGGAAATAAGTATTTAAGTAAATAATTTCGGTTATTATTTATATATTAATTATATCTATCCCCATGTGTGTCCGTCTCTTTATATATTTCACCCCACGCATTTCACACATCGTATCTCCGTTCCCCTTTATTGTTTGTTAATTGTAATGAAAGTACGTTACCAATTACCAATAAATTTCTAAAACATTCTCCAAGGTAATCAATACACTTTTGTATTCTTTGAGCCAATTTTCAAAATAGTTTTGCCACTCCGCAACCAGTTTTTTGAAGACCTCAATAAAGGTTAGGGCGTAGAAAAACTCTCGCAACGCATTTTTTCTTAAAGTGAGAGAAGAAGAAAAAGAAGTCATTGGGTGCCAAGTCGAGAGTCATCAATTCCACCATTTGAGTGCTCGAAAACTCTTTTGTTTGAGCTTGTGTGGGAGCTTGCATTGTAATGAGGTAGAATGATCTCCCTTCGGTGGTTGATTTTCCACAGTTCTCCCTAGACTTCCGGCAAACAAATGGTTGCGTTGCGGCAATGGTAGTGTTCCGGCAAATGCCGTAAGCGTAGATCCATAATTCGTCACCTGTAGTGATGTCGTAGAAGTGTTCTGAAACAACCCCTCTATAGTTTTTTTCAGAATTTCCTTACCAATCGACACAATCCTATATGCATATGTAAAATTGAATGTATACCAGTCTCACTAATGCCTAAGAATGACTCCATCTCACGGTATGTCACATCCCGGTCTGCTTCCGACAGTTCAAACACATTCTTTTATGCACAACAAACAACAAACAAAAAACAAAAAACAACAAACAACAAACAACTAACAAAACACAACAAACAACAAACAAAACACACAAACAACAAACAATAAACAACAAACAACAAACAACAAACAACAAACAACAAACAACAAACAACAAACAACAAACAACAAACAACAAACAACAAACAACAAACAACAAACAACACACAACAAACAACAAACAACAAACAACAAACAACAAACAACAAACAACAAACAACAAACAACAAACAACAAACAACAAACAACAAACAACAAACAACAAACAACAAACAACAAACAACAAACAACAAACAACGAACAACAAACAACAAACAACAAACAACAAACAACAAAAAACAAACAACAAACAAAAAACAGCAAACAACAAACAACAAACAACAAATAAAAAACAATAAACAATTTATAACAAACCACACTGTTTGTGATTAAACAACAACAAACTCACTCCGTATTTGGAGTGAGAACAATCCTGAAGAAACTCTCTAGGCTCCATTTCATCCAGAAAAAGTTACTGTCTGGTATGGTTTGCATGCCAAAGGCATCATTGCTCCATATTTTTTCAAAACCGAACATAGAGCCAACATTACTGTCAATGTTGAGCGCTACAGGAAAATGATTTCAGACTTTTTGGTTCTCCACGTCAATATCAATCGTCTTAGTACCAAATAGTTCCATAAGGATTGTGCAAAAAGCCATACAGCGGATGAAACCATTACTTTATTGGGACGACCTTTTCATATCAAGAAATGGGCCTGTCAATTAGCCAACAAGGTTATGTAATTTGATTCCATTAGGCTAGTTTTTGTGGAGGTACTTCAAGTCACTGACCTATGCTGATAAATTCTCTATAACTGACCAGTTGGACACCAACATTCGGGACGTTATTAACAATATAAGGCTGGCTGTGCTGGAAAAAGTGGTACAAAATTGGACTGACACACAGCAGAAAAATATAACAAGTGCTTCTATGATTATGAAATTTGGTATGCTTTTACAGTTTAAGCTACTTAAGAAAAATTTTAAAGCACAGTTGAAATTGGTCAATGAGTTCAAACCTCCATTGAACCTACATTGATTTTTTTATATGATTTTGTATGGGAGGCACATACAAAAGTTCTCCGATCTTAACGAAACTCAGTCGGAATACCATAAAAATATATTAAGAGATGTGTACTGAAAATGGTCAAAAACGGTCTGACCCTATAGGTTCCCCTGGTGATTTTTTATGGAAGGTACATACAAAAGCTAACCGAACTTAACAAAACTCGGTCAGAATGCTAGAAAAATAGGTTAATATATTTGTACTGAAAATAATCAAAACCGATTTGACCCTAGAGGTTCCATTCTTGGATCTATATTAATAATTTACATGATTTTAAATGGAAGGTACATACATAAGTTTGCTAATCTTAACGAAACTCGGTCAAAATACTTAAAACATAATGTAATAGATGTGTACTAAAAATGGTATAAAACGGTTAAGCCCCTGGGGGCTTCACCTCATCACCCTTGGACCTATATTAATTTTGAAAATACATGAATTTGCATTTGGAAAATTTAAAACTTTGTTCACCGATCTGTAAAAGTCGGTGTATATGTTGCCACGTGAATTAAAAGAGAAGACTCTCACTGACAATAATGATAATAAAATATTTCCGTGAAATAACAATTTAAGACCATTTCACAAAATGTGATTTCACAAAGAATCGATAAAATACGTGGGAATTTTTTTTTTTTTTTTGACTTCTTCAATTGGATAAGTTCTTAGATATCCTATATTTTTGATAATTTTCAAAGCCTGTGAAAAAATCAAATGAACGTTTTTATTCCAAATAACCAAAACTTTTTTTTTCATAGTTTTTATAAAAACCAACAGCCGTTTTCATAAAAATCTGTAATAGTAGCTTTGAAAGGTTCAGTAGTAACAAGATTTTTAATGTTAAAAAGTCTTAAATTTAGTTATTCATAAAAATGTTGCTTTACAGTTAAAATCTTAACACTTACGATTTGAAGTGAGAAGAATGTAAATAATGGTTTGTGTATTATTAGATAAAATCAATGATTTTTAATTTCTTTAACATTTTTATATCCGAATATCAAAAATTTCTTGCAAATACCCTCTGCACTGAAGATGTTATTTTTTTTTTTTTTTTGTAATTGTTTTTAATGCTTTGATAAATTTTCCTGTTTTATTTTCTTTTTATGGAAATTTTTTATATATGAGAGTAAGAGCAGTAAGAGAGCGAATGAGAGTAAATAATTTTAAAAATGCTTTAAAAATAAAAATGAGAGGTTTATAGCACGTTTCAGGCATTTTTAAAAATCCTCTTATTTATAAAGCCGTTATATGAGATTTATGAATCGCATTTTAAACATTATTTGACATTTTGTTTGTTTTTTGATATATTTTGAAATAATTTGATATATTTTTGACAATATTTGTGCTCAAATGAGAAAACAAAATTAAAAATGATTTATCGAGACTTTATTGAAGGTTTTAACCATGGTTATAATAATTGCTTGAGAAAACATCTCCTCTCAAAAAATATACTCATAAAGAGAGCGCTACAATCAGCCATTGAAAACGCAAACAATGTTGAAAAAGTTGGAGTGAAAAAAACAACAACTTCAGCAGCCGCAGACAAACAGCTGTTTTTGACAGGAGGTGGTTTTATCATTCTTATTATTATGATAATATTGGTATGGTTCAATTATGTAAAATATAAAATAAATAACTGGTCATTTCAGCCCTTGAAAAGACTTTGACCTAGCTTCTTATGATAAATTTTGTTAAGAACCGGACGTACAGGTTTAACGGTGACTCCGAACGGCGATGAATGGAATGTTCTTGTTCTTAAGAAGCTTTACATGGCATTTTGATTACTCTCTGAGGTTTGCCATTGTCTGCAGAGAGGTGGCGGCCGTACAGAAAAATTATTTTAATTCAAATAATTTTCTGTCGCTCCTGGGATTCGAACCCGGGTCTCTAGGTTTGCTGACATAGAGGCCACGCACTTAAACCAGCTACGCCACGGACGCCACATTATTCAATTATGTTCAATTATGTATGGAACAAAATATCGGCCAAATGGCCGCCACCAAAGAAAGAATACCAACGGTGTCAAATCACATGATCTTGGCGGTCAATTGTTTCGTTAGCTGTGTGGCAAGTGGCACCGTCCTGTTAAAACCACATATCGTCCACATCCATATCTTCCAATTCGGGCCACAAAAAGTTCGTTATCATCTGACGATAGCGAACACCATTCACAGTAACTGCCTGACCGGCCTCATTTTGGAAAAAATACGTCCCGATGATGCCGCCAGCCCATAAACCGCACCAAACAGTCACTCTTTGTGGATTGTGCATTGGTTTTTCGACAATCACTCTAGGATTATCATTCGCCCAAATGCGGCAAAATGTGCCTCATCACTGAAGATGATTTTCTTCGAAAATTGATCATGCACTGTTGCCATTTCTTGCCACCATTTCAGACCATTGACGACGCTTGAAATGGTCAAGAGGCTTTAGATCTTGAGTCAACTGCACCTTGTAAGCGTGTGAATGCAAGTCTTTATGCATAATGTTCATCAACGACGAACGTGAGAAGTGCAATTGTTGGGCACGACGCACAGTGCATTGAACCCATACAAAATTGGAACATAAATAGAAGGAGTGCTCCTATGATAATGAAATTTTGTACGCTAAAGTAATTTAATGTAATTAAGAAAAACTGCAAAAATGGTTGAAATTGGTCAATTCCAAGGGGTACCTCCCTTGGTCCTATTTTAATTTTTTACATTATTTTGTATGGGAGGTACATACAAAATTGAGCGATCTCAACAAAATTTGGTCAATAGGTTAAAAAATTGAAGAAATAGAAGTGTACTAAAAATGGTTTAAATCGGTCCTAGGGGTACCTCCCCTGGACCTATGTTGATTTTTTACATTATTTTGTATGGGAGGTACATACAAAAATTGAGCAATTTTAACAAAATTTGTTCAAAAGGCTTAGCAATTAAACAAATAGAAGTGTACTAAAAATGGTTGAAATCGGTCGGTTCCTAGGGGTACCTCCATTGGACCTATATTAATTTTTTTTATTATTTTGTATTGGAGGTACATACAAAAGTTGGTCGATCCTTACAAAACTCGGTGAAAAGGTTAGAAAAATAAAGCAATACATGTCTTCTAGAAATGGTTGAAATCGGGCGGTTCCTAGGGGTACCTCCCTTGGACCTATATTAATTTTTTACATGATTTTGTATGGGAGGTACATCTGTTACTCATAAATATTCCCATTTGTATTAATTAAAAATATTATTTTTTAGGCAATTTTCATTTTATTTACAATAGAAAATAAAATGGGTAAGTTATTCTTATTAACAAAATGTGAAATAAAAAAGTTAAAAAATTAATGTGTGCATATGTACAAACAACCAAGAACTCATCTCGCTATTGACTTTCATCGCTATTGACTTCTTCGTTAGAATCACAACAAACAATATAAGGGTCATCAACTAATTGAATAAATTTCTCAACTTCTTCATCAATAACACAGTGTGACGAAATCGACAAAAAAAAAAGCACAACCAAACTTTATAGAAATTCTTAAAGAGGCACATGTTGTGAGTCCATCGCACTTGGTGTGACCTCTCAATGTCGTCACAATTTTTTTTAATTCATTTTTAAAGTTGAAGGGTACGATTTTTATTTTGCCGACGTTCATTGAATTTTTACAGCTATTTGCCTTGTTGGAAATGAAAAACAAATTCATCTTCTTTTCAGTAAAATTTTACGTAGAATAAGGCTGTATAAAAATAAATACGATAAAATACAAAATGAAGCGTGTAGCGAAGCAAATTCCTTAATTTTTCTTTAATTTCATAAAAAAAATGCATGTTTCTATAAATTCAAATGATATAATGCTGCATGAATGACATCTTTTTTTCACAAAAATTTATTGCATGCAAAAATACCTTTTCATTGAATCCAAAACTATCAATATCGGTTGAGAATTGGCAAAATGGCGGCAGTTTAAACGTTTTTTTTTTTGTCATACAAAACTGATTCCCATGTATATGTTGCTATCATACAAAGTGTTCTCATTTTGTCAAATCTAAACCGATTTTGGACATATTTAGCTCATTGGAAAGAAAATATGATGAGTAACATACATCTAGAGCATTGCAATATAGATATTTGAAAAATATAAAAAAGCTACTATGGAACGAATGTTTATTCGTTTTTTTTTTTATTATATTTTTATTTTCATTAGAATTTTTATATGAATGAATGTGTACGAGTGTATAAAAAAAAGTACGCTGCACACCATATAATCTGAAACACTTTTGTAAGATAATTTTGAAAAAATTGTAGAGCATTTAAGTAAAAGAGCATTGACGAGCGTGAATCGTGCAGCGGCGCGCCGAACACCTTGACGACTGCAGCGCCCGTTTTGCCACATCGGCGATTCACGCTCGTCAGTGCTCTTTAACTTAAATGCTCTACACACTGTGTAATTACATTTGATTTTGATTTAATAGTTCTTTTTAATGCTAAGAGGGGCTCAGATGTCAGCAACAATATTTTCATTAAATCTGTATTAGACTTAATCCTCGAGCATTTACGAGTATGGTTAAGTCGATTTTTTCTAAATTCTTCGGCCTTGCTTCCAATGCCTCTTCAGACAGTGTTCCGATTGGTAAGGAAAATACTGAAATGACTTCACATTCATGTACGAGTACTTTATGAACACTACTCGGCATATAATACCAGCCATATAAATTTATATACAACTGCCTAGTTTCTTCTAACAACAATTTGAAGTTATCCAGATGTATGGGGTAGCCACTTGCCAGAACTCTCAATATAATAGAAAATTGTTCTATCAAAGTTTTGTTTATGCCAGTTATCTGCGAGCTTAGTTCAGCGTTATAGAAAAAGCGCCTAGCTGTGTTTCCATCGTTAGTAGACCCATATCCTGGCTTTGGTTTGTCGACCAAGAGACCCATTTTGCTCTTAAACTCAGCTTGAATCCTTTTTTTTTGTTTTGCGCTACCAATTCTTCATTTTCTTTACCTCGTACTTGCAAAGTTCACCCTGTTGACAATGGCAAACTTCAGAGATTTGAATTATTTGAAAGGCGGAAATGGCCATTCTATTTTTATTTTTAAAGAAGAAAGGGAGTTTGTACCCCCGAAACCCCCAATCAACAAAGCTGGTAATTCTACTGAAATTATACCGTTTTTAATACATATTCCGAGAAGTATGCACTACTTTTTAATATTATTTTTAATTGCACTTTTATTTATGAATTAGCTGAAATACCCTGTGTTACTAAAATTATTTTGTTATCTACTATAATTTTCTTTTTATAAGGTGTAGATAATATTTTGGAAATCAAAAGTTAATGCTTCAAATAAAATTACAAATATGTTTCGCCAAAACCAAAAAATTCTTTTTTGTAATTACCTTTTGAATTTTCCTAAATTTTGAATATTTTTCTATATGAAATTGAGCATTTTTCGCAAAAACTCACTTTTTTAAATCTGCATAACTTTCTTGTTTATGAAAAGGAGCAGATAATATTTTGGAAATAGGAAGTCAATACTTCAAACAAAATAACAAAAAAGTTTCGCCAACATCAAAGAACCTTTTTTTTGCAATTCTCTCTTGAATTTTGTTCAGTTTTGAGTAATTTTCCATACTTAAAATAAATTTACAAAAAAGTTTTGCTAAAATCAAAGAATCCTTTTTTTTTTGTTATAGCTTATCAAAACTCTCGAATTTTTGAGTTTTTAGGTGTTTTTTTTTTAAGGTAAAGAAAAATTTTTTTACAAAAAATATATACTAAACAAAATTACTTTTAGAACCAAAATACATTTTAAAACATTTCTCTTTACTGCTTTTTAGAAAAAACATGCTGTATTTTCTTTAAAGTTAACTCAATTTTAAATTACTTGATTTTCTTAAAATAACAGGGTGTTGTATAAAGTAATCGCATTTGTTTATTATTAAAGATATCTTAAAAAATCATTAAAATTTTATAGAACCAAATAATATAGATATAAGTTGCATACTTTTTTAAAAAAAAAAACAACAATTTTTTTTTCTTAATTTCGTACCATTTCGATGCAGTGTGCGACGACGAGTTGAGGTGCAAGGCTCTTCAGCCACACTATCGCGAACAGCAGAAATATTTTCTGCAGTACGAGCTGTACGAGTATGCACTGATGTTTTCATATCTCCTACAGACCCGGTTTGCTCAAATTGTTACACGATTTTTTCGATTGTACGCACAGTTGGACGATTAAATTGCCCGAAAAAATCACGAAGTGCACTATATGCATTTTGATTTGAAAGCCCATTTTCATAATAAGCCTGAATAACTATTGTGTATTTTTCCATTATTCAAATTGAATTAGTCTGAAATTGAGAAATGTCAAATGAAATGCAGAAAAAACTTGACGTTTAGGTGTGGTTCACATTCAACATCGGCCCTTAAAATTTAACCACCCTTTAGAAGAGAAAATAAGCAGTTATAAATGCTACCTTGTATTATTATACCACGGTTTCAATCATTTTTAAAATTTTCTCATTTATGAAGCATTTAAAAGAGATTTTAAACGCTGTTGAACGTTTATTAATAATGTTTTTAAATTTTTTTTCGTTTTTTGTTTTTCTTATTCAGGCTTTATAAGAGGTTCATTATTTGTAATAAATACAGCCGAAAAATAAAGATCTTTTGATAATTTGATTTATTTGTTTACAAAAATATTTTTTCTTAGACGCTAAAAAACACAGAATCTACAACAAAAAAATTGTCTTAAAGTATTGATAATAAAATATTAATAATTTGAATCCACTTTATTTGAAGTATTTCCTTTGCAATGGTACCCATTTTGTAGGGGTTCGAAACAAAAACATTTTTAATTTATGCGACAGAATGATCTTCATAAGACAAAGTCGCGATGGTTATATGCGCAAAATTGTGTCCAAACACTAAATGCCATGTCAATTTGCGATCTAATAAAGCCAAAATATTGGCCATTTCATTAGTCATATATATTCCTCTTGAAAACAAAAAACACCCTTCACTTGTTGGAAAATAAGTTTGTGTTCGCTTTTTAATATTTTGTATTTTTTATATTATTCCTTTACTGCATATTCTATCAAATGCAGTATTCAATAAAGCGTTTTTCTTCAGAATAAGACTTAAGATATTTGAATTTATATCCACAGTTCCAAAATAAATTAAGTAAAGCACAAACTATGCCAAGTGAATGTTTCAAATAAAACCAAATTTAACGATAAGCATTATTGCAAGCATATATAAAATGTATTAGTGAGTGCGTGTGTGTGTGCATATGTGTAAATGACAGGAAAATGACATATGAATACCTTTGTATTCAAAAACCAAACACACTACCACTCACATACACACACTCACAAACAAACGCACACTCCAACCTATACACACACTCACAAACAAACGCACACTCCAACCTATACACCAACTACAGACACTGCCGCAAGCTACAAACTTAAATATGGCCACAACATGAAAAGGTATTTAAATGAAAAGGAAAAAATTAACACATACACCCACAGCTTATGCACCACTACAGCAAAGGTTACGAAATTAAAAAGCTGCGGTTCTTCAAACTAAAAAAAAATGGTTTAGTGCAAAAAAGTAAGCAAAATAGTTTAACCTATTTTATAAGCCAATTTTTTAAACTCGCTATGAATTTTTTTTTTTTTTATTAAAATTAAGGAGCACAAAAACCGGACCACATCAAAAAGCATTTTAAATGAAAAGTCAAAAGTGTCATTGGTTTAAGATATGGCGTTTATATGTATAATATTTAAAACGTCAAACTGACAGTGGTCAACATATGGCGGTTGCAGCTTTTGACAGTTTCTACCCTAAGGTTATCCACATTTCTCCATTATTTTTTTACGCCATGCTGCGAACATGGCAAGCATGTTAAAAGCTATTTCAATCTTTTGCACCTTAACTTCATAGAAAATGCGCTCCATGACGTTATTAACATATTTAACCCATTTTGGCCCAGGCGGGTAGTTTTCTACCCCGAAACCAAAATCGAGATTTCAGAGAAAGTAGACACAGAAAAAAATAATTTTTTATATGAGTATAATATTTAGAATGATTTCTGTTATTTAAGTCCAACAACCCCCCACTAAATATCCAGGCACCCCCCACCCCTTTACAAAACAAAAAAGTCCATAAATGGACCTTTTTGGAAATAAATATAATATATATAGTAACACATGAAATCGAAAAGTTATCAGTGCTAAAATCTGGTAAAAGTTCGTACTTATACAGTATTCAATGATTAGTGCAGTTGTCTATTGGCATAACGGTGCTTTCTTATCTTGAAATTGCGTGGGCAGTTTTCTACCCCTTAGGCCAATGAGATAACAACTGTCATATACGCCACATGGTTTTCTGCAGTTTATTTCAGTAGCGTTTGTTTGTTCTTCAAGTGTTTTTGGTTTGTGCAAACAGTTGGTAGGTATAAGTGTAATTATTTTGTAAAATATTTTAAAATTAAAAAGAATAAATTTAATAGAAAATGATGCGACACAAAGTCTTAAAAATGGATGAAATCATGGGAATTTTGAATACATCCGACGAAGAAGATGAAGTCGTTACAGCTGTCCATCGATCAACAGAGGTTAATGTTGTTTATGTTCCTCCAGAAGTAGATGAGGCAAGTGATACTGAAAAAATAAACGATGAAATTATCGAGTTTAACGAACCTCTATCGATGGATATTGCTGGATCCGTCGAATTAGAATATGAAGTGTTCCAGAAGTTCAAGAGGAACCACAAAAAACCCCCGAACCGCCATCCAAAAAATTTAAATCTCAAGCCGATTATGGTCCAGCTCACTGGCGTAATCGCCCTTTCAAATATTCGAAGGAACCAGTCAACGTTGAAGCCTTACAAGTCGAGGACATTGTAATAGATTTGGGTAAGTCATATTCTAATTTGTATATCAAAGACAGTGATAATAAAATCGTTCTTATTTTCTAGGCGGAAAATCCCCTGCTGAGCTTTTTGCTCTTTACCTCGATGATGACTTGTGTGAAATGATTATAGAATTTAGCAACAAATATGCTGGGCAGCAGAATGAGACCCTGGGACTAGAAATGTATGAAATAAAACGATTCATCGGTGTTTTATTTCTAAGTGGCTACCATGTGCTTCCGCAATGGAAGTTATATTGGTCACTTAGTTCAGATTTGGAAGTCCCGATTGTTCGCAATACTTTACCTCGATCAAGATTTGAAGCAATTAAAAGATTCATCCATCCGGCAAACCTATTCGCTTTGGGTTTAAAGCTTGGTGCTTATGTTCTTCGAGTGGATACTTGTATCAATCAATACTCTACGGGGGAGCCGCAACACCACATGACAAAACCATCGGGCTTGGAGCAGATGTTGTTCTCAAACTACTGGAGAATATTTCAGCACCATCGTCTCACCGAATATTCTTTGATAAATTTTTTACATCTTATCATCTTATGTGCC
Organism: Pherbina coryleti; assembly: GCA_943735915.1. NCBI lineage: Eukaryota > Metazoa > Arthropoda > Insecta > Diptera > Sciomyzidae > Pherbina > Pherbina coryleti. Next base: position 23,104,688 of record OX030950.1, on the reverse strand, counting down.
TACTAAGTGATCGTGGCTTCTTTGCAACAGGAACTGTTCGGGCAAATAGAACTGGTAAAGCTAAGCTGCCTGATAATATGAAAAAAGGCGAATATGCGGCAATGTATGACCATGACAAGGAGTTAGTTGTCATTAGATGGATAGATAATGCAGCAGTTACGATGTTATCCAACCATTCGTCTATAGAACCACTCGCTACAGCCAAGCGTTTTGACCGCATGCAAAGAAAACATGTAAACATAAACGTTCCCCGAATGACAAAGGATTACAATGAAGGTAAGGATATATAACTCTTTCTTTAGAAAGTTGTGTCTTCCAATATATTTTCGCTCTCTCTCTCTCTCTTTTTCTTTTAGGTATGGGGGGAGTTGACCTTCACGATAACGCTTTGGGATATTATCGTATTGGCATACGAGGGAAAAAATGGTGGTGGCCAATTTTTACAAACACTCTTTCCAACATGATGGTCAATGCATGGAAATTGCATTGCTTGGTTGCAAAAAACAACAATAGCAAACCAATGTCACAGCTAGAATTCAGATACCAAGTAACCCGAGCTCTTCTGACATCAGAGAAGATTACTCAGGATACAGGTAATGATCCTGGAACAAGTAGGGGTACTAGAGATAGCGACGTAGCCCATTTAAATGACACGAAACATTTTCCTGGCAAACGTGGTGTCGATATACCACCAGACGGTGCAAAGTATGTTCATCAAAGACTCCCTTCATATGCGTGAAGTGTAATGTTAATTTACATGCCAAATGTTTTGCTAAATATTATAAACATCAGTAAAATATAAAAACTGTAATGTTTTCTCCTTTGTTTTCTACAGTGTGTATATTATTTCCATTTCTCAATAAAAGTTTATGATCTTTTGTATTTCATGTGTTTATTACTACTATTACCTAGCACAAATTCAATATATGGATAGGCCCAAGGGGTAGAAAACTACCCCAGCCATATCTCGGTAAATAGATAAGATAACCAAAAAAAAAATTTTAATATTTCTTAATTGACTCAAAATAAGCAACTACTAAAAAAATCATGAAAAAATTCCAACAGGATCGTGTAGCGGGCCGAAATGGGTTAAGCAAAGTGAAAAAAGTTCAATTTGAGAAAAAGATTGTTGTGATCAACATTTTGTTTATGCTTGTGAATTTTGACATTTTAATTTTTGGTGTTTGCATGGAATTTTGGCTTGCGACGACACCTTTTGCTAAATTGCTGTTTTGTAATTTTGTGGTTTTTGTGAGAATTTCAAAGGAACGTACAGTGGGGAGCACAAATGAGTACATGTTTATAATTTGTGAATTTGTTAATAAATAAGAAAAGAAACAACAAATCAAATAGAAAAATTTGATTGTCCTTTTATATTATGTTCAATCGTCAACAAAACGGTCAATAATGCAAAGCGAAAAACAGCAAATCCTAAGAAAACAACAAATAAAACAAAAGCAACTCGCATGTACTCAATTTTGCACCCGGGAGTTCTTAGTTATGTTTTCAGCAATACATCAAAATTTACCGTTAGATTTGAAAGTGTTTTCATTGTTTTATGATTTGCTTTAAGAATTTCAGTTTGAGATTGCGTTTTATTGTACATGGTAACAACTTTTTCCAGAACGTTTAAATAAATAAATTAATAACTTAAATAATTCTATAGCTCAGTAAAATAATGCAGAAACTATCACAAGATATTGAGAATAATATTGTATCCATGACAAATAGTGGCTCTTCGTCGCGGATGATAGCTAAGCAGCTTAAAATAAGCCAGTCAGCGGTAATAAGACTCCAGAAGAGGCGAAATGTTATTGCTAAACCACAAGCAAGAGGACGTAAAAATATTTTAACGAATGTGGACGCACGTCTCATGGTAACAGAGATGAGAAGAAATAGGTCTTTAACACCAAAGATGCTTCTATAGCAATAAACAATCCAGTTATCCGATGGACCGCTAGAAGAGCCCTTCACAAAATTGGCTACATCGCAGCGGTGAAAAAATCAAAACCTACATTGTCAGCGAAGAATATTAAGATACAGTTGAAGTTCGCCAGAGAACACAGAAATTGGTCAGCGGAAAACTAGAAGCGTGTCATCTGGTCAGATGAGCCAAATTCAATCGGTTTCAGTCTGACGGTAAACAATATTGTTGGCGCCGTCCTGGAGAGACTATCCAAAGACACCATATTAAAGGAACAGTGAAGCACGGTGGAGGGAATGTCATGGTATGGGGCTGCTTCACATGGTGGCACATTGGACACTGCAAAAAATCAATGGGATAATGAGAAAAAAGACTATCTGCACATTTTGCAGACTCATATTCCCGATTTTGTAGAAAGGAGCGCCTATCCTGAAGAAGAAATGATATTTCAACAGGATGGCGACCTTAAACACACCTCAAAAATAGTACAGGAATGGCTGATCGGACAAAAATTTATATTGATGCAGTGGCCAGCACAAAGTCCCAACCTCAATCCGATTTAGAATTTGTGGTCAATCGTGAAAAGACGGTTAGGACAATACTAAACAGCCCCAACGAACCTGGACGAGCTGTGGGAGCGGGTACAGCAGGAATGGCAGAATATTCCAAATGCAATAATTGAAAAATTGGTGGAAAGTATGCCAAAACGAGAAAAAGTGTTATACGGAATAAAGGACTGTGGACTAAATACTAAAAATTGCCTCCAAGCCTTAAAGTGCAAAATTGAGTACATGCGAGTTGTTTTCATTTTAGTTGTTTTCTTCTTATAATTTGTTATTTTTTTTTTTTGTATTATTACCCATTTTGTTGACGATTGAACATGAAGTAAAAGGCCAACAAAAACTTTTCGATTTTATTTGTATTTCTTTTCTTATTTAGTACCAAGTACACAAAGTATTAACATGTACTCATTTGTGCTCCCCACTGTAAGTGCACTTTATATTTTTTTTTTTGTTTTTATTTTTATTTTTGTATTTTATATTTTGTTTTTTTTCTGCTCTTTAGCTATTCTTACAACTTGGCAGCCCTGCAGCGTTCACAAATTGTTTATGAAATCAATTTAAAATATCAAAGCTTGACAATTTGTTAAGTTAATAAAAACACATAAGCTTTGCATTGAAGCAAAAGTTTCATAGAGCTTTTTTGTTTTCTTTTGATAACTGTTTTTTCTTTGCTAGCTTGTCATCATGTTTTGTCGCCATGTGTTTTTTTTTTGCTTGCTTTGTTGTTGTTTGTTTGTTTTGTTTTTGGCTTTCAAAGAACTTGAAAGTTGAACTTGTGGCCAACATTGTTTCCGTGTTTCTTGAGTTTGTTGTTGGTGTTGGTGTTGTTGTTGCGGTTGGTCATGTTGTCAACATAAACTTTCAGGCATTAGCAGCCATATTTCTTGTTGGTTTTTTGGTGCGGAAGTGCATGCCAACAATAATAGCAAAAAATAACAAAACTAGCAGCGATAAAAAAGGAACTAGTTGTTAACAGCAACTTCTGCTAACTGTCAACAAATGTTGTGTGCACTACAAACACTCTGCACCTCTGCACCCTGCACCCTGCATTCTGCACTACTGACAAAGTCCTGCTCAGCGTTTAGAGTTAAAGAAGAAGTAAAAAAAGAAGAAAAAGTCTAAAAATTACAAGAATTCGTGGACTTTCTTCTACAACCACGCATTGTTTGATCAAGAGAAATTATTTCAGGCAAAAAAAAAAAAAAAAATGAACAAACCACAACCACAACAATTTAATGTGTGGCTACTTTTTTTACAACTTTTAATTCGTTGTAAAGTGTTTTTGTTGTCGTTTTTTAAACATATTATTTTATGGTTTTTTCTTTTTTTTTTTTGCTTATTTGTCTCTTAGCATTTTGTTGCCTTTCAACTTCAATTAGTTCAGCATTGTGCCCGGCCAGCATTGAACATGCAACAGTGACGCCATTTTGAAATTTCACTTTATACCAGACTGAATGGATTGCATAATAGATGATTTGTTTATGCAAAACTTAAATGATTTTGTCGTTGAGGAGTACCGTTAAGCCATCGGTCCGTTCTGACAATGACCTTTAGCTGTGTTCTGAAAGCGAGGCATTCTTTTAGGCGCTTGCATAAATAATGCCCATATTTAAGTTGTTTTCGATACAACATTGCAGCACATTTAGCTTAAATTGCTGGTATTTTAGAACAATTAACCACTCCTTAAATTTCTATTTAATACACAGGTAAATTTGTACTTTTTAATGCAGGTAAGTTTGCTGTCTGGAGAATTAATAAAATAATATAAAGGGTAATCAATTTTCTCCATCGGAAAGTAAGGTTTGAAAAACACACGCAAAGAAATTTTTCGTTTACCACAACTGAAAAATTCACCAACTATACTTCGGTTGCGAGCTGTATTTGCCGCAAACGAATTTTCAGTTGTCACAACTTAAAAATATATCTTATACATGTATATATAGACCGCAAGCTATTTCGGTCATTATTATTTATTATATTAATAATCTTTCTCTTTATATCCGTCCGCCTTGGATTGCACCTCCGTTGCTACACTAAGGAGAAAAAATACTAAATTTATCCAAACATTTTTTAATTCATCCAAAAAGCGAGTCATTTTTGCACCAATAACGCATTTACTTAAATCGACTACGTAAATATTTAAAATTTATTTAAATACTTTTTTAATTAAATAAAATATTAAAATATTTAAACAGAATTAATAAAAAATATATTAAAATTATGCACAAATATATTTAAATATCTTTCAAATATTTACTATTTGAAAATAAAACTATCGCATTTAAGGAATTTATATAAAAATATTGAAATTGAAAAACAATTTATTTGAATATTTCCCACGAGCTGCGTCCATATCAAACGCCATTTAGTGGTATATTTTATTTTCGTTTTGTGAAAATGTGATTTGTGAGTGCGATGCATGATGAAATCATGTAGAGTGGAGTAACAATCATGAATTGAAACATGAATTCATCATGCATCGCACTCACCACCGCACTCACAAATCATATTTGCCAAATATCCATGCTATATTACCCTTGCAACATTAACTAAATGAGAACTATAAGAAACCTGCAACTGCTGATGCGAAGAAACTGCAGCAGCATCGCACAGGAACAGAGTGCGATGCTGCTTGGCGGCTGCTTGGCAGCTGTATGGAATATGTGTGTGTCAGTGTGTGGCATAAATAAAATTTAAATACGGGAAAGAAACGAGCTGTAAGGAAAATATTTGATTTATCCACGTAAATATTTAAATAAAATATATACTCAGGCGTGGATAATGTTAATACGCGTTATTTCCGTTAGTGTATCTCCGTCCGCGTATTAAGCAAACTACCAATTTCCTTATATAGTAACAATTTGTCCAAAAAGTAACTCTAAACTATAAGCGTTATGTTTATACAACGAAGGGAAAAATAAACAAAATTTTCAGTTGGGAAAAACGAAGTTTTCAATTACTGCAATTTAAAAATCACTCGCGTTTATGACAAACGAAATTAATTTCCTGCAACTATATGACGCGTTTCTCGCAACTGAACTGTTATTATGACAACTGTTGAAACGTTTGCAAATAACGATTTCAAGCACGACAAACGAAGTTCGTTTGCGGCAAACTGGCGATAAACGTTCTTTTTTCTTTGCGTGCAGAGACTAAAAACGCAGATTTTGATAAAATTTTTCTTGCGTTATAATTCGTGGGCTTTGCCATTATATAATACAATAGCATTCAAATGTCCTCCACAGGAGTTTTTGCAGGACTCAATCCTTTTAATGTAATTTTCGATAATTTTTGTGCACAACTCTACTAATAGCTCGGCCATGACTTGACGAATGTTGGGTTGAATTCGAACATGCCCACGTAGCTGCCTGTATGGCCCGCGTGGCCTTACATACAAATTGTTTTCTATCTTAATTTTATTTTTGGGATGAGCCAAAATCAAAGACTACCTGCAAAAAAACAACAAAACAACACAAACCGCAATCGTTCAGTGTTCAGCACATTGTCCAGCGAACTTTACAAACACAATTGAATGCAAAGCCAAAATAAAATAACGCACGCTCTATAATGTCGATGCTGAAACTGATTGTCCCGTTACTTGTCTATCGAGTAATTTTTCGTACAAACATTGTTATTGTAATAGAATTAATCCTTGTCGCAGTGCACTAGCAAATAAAATTGAGTTAATTGATTTGTCTAATTGTAATAGCTATCAAACACTGAATTTATTCAAAAAAGATACAGTAGTTTCGACTATGTCGTAACAAAGACGTAAAATTATTCAATTCGCTTTTGATGACATCTTTTTTGAAAAATAATTAGCAAAAGCATATGACCTTTAAAAGAGTGCCGGAGAGGGTTAATATGTATGACTAACCCTCATTACTTTTGCAAAAAGAATATTTTTGCCTTTGACACCTATCCCTTCCGACCACTCCTTAGGGGGGTCCCATACAAATTTTATGGTTTTTGTATATTTATTCCATACACCTCAGCATATGACCTTTAAGAGAGTGCCGGAGAGGGTTAATATGTGTGACTGACCCCCATTACTTTTGCAAAAGGAACATTTTTACCTTTGACACCCATCCCTTCCGACCACTCCTTAGGGCGGCTCCCATACAAATTTTATGGTTTTTGTTTATTTATTCCATACACCTAAGCATATGACCTTTAAGAGAGTGCCGGAGAGGATTAATATGTATGACCGACCCCCATTACTTTTGCAAAAGGAACATTTTTGCCTTTGAAACCTATTCCCTCCGACCACTACTTAGGGGGTCTCCCATACAAATTTTATGGTTTTGTCGATAAAACCGGAAACTATCGATAAATAGGTAGCAAACTTAAGCAAACAAAAACATCAAATGTTGGCTTTATATTTCATGTATTTGTGTAAAATTTATATAAGTAAGAGAGTTCAAACATGAATTTTTCTCCCAGTGAGGATCAAGCAAACCAACAAATGCTAACATCAGCATTGTACGATCAGTTCTTTAGGCACGCCAAAGGCTCAAATTGTGACCTAAATACCGACACCTGATCACTATCAACCTCCCTACTTACCTTCGAGAATGACGTATTCTACTTCAAAAAAAAAAATAAACCAAATTTTCTTACAGTGTACTTCATGAGATATGATTTTATTGCATTGTAATTGTTTTTTGTTTTGTTTGATTTTTTGCCAAACACAACAATTTTTTAAGTTTTGGCCTGCGCTTAAAATTTCTTGGGCCCCACTGGTTTGATTTCTTAAAAGTTTGAGGTTTATTCATGTAAATACGATATTTTGCGTAAACCCACAAAAACACGTCTATAAGCGTCAAATCGCACGATCTCAGTGGCCAATTGACATCGCCAAATCTCGAAATAAGTCGTCCAGGAAATTTCTGTTGCAACACAGCCTTAACTGGTGCTGTTATGTCGCTTATCGCTCCATTTTGTCAAGATCACATATCCTCCAAATCTGTATCTTCAATTTCTGGACAAAAAAATCGGTTACATACCATAGCCTTAGAATTAACTGCAACGGTTGCTCCTTGATCGCTTTTAAAAAAAAAATACTGACCAATGACACCACCAGACTTTAATTAACACCAGATAGTCACTTTTTTCGGATGCAATGGCTTGTCCACAATCGCTTGGGGATTTTTATATCCCCATATGTGGCAATTTTGCTTATTCACGTGTCCACTTAACGCAAAATGGCTTTCATCACTTAAGCCATTAAGCAACGTTCCATTTTGTAAAATGGCGAAAATTTAAATATACAAAAACCAGTTTGGATCACATGAACATTTGACAGCTGTCACTACACCGAATGCATAACGCCGAAATACACCGAAATGCATAACGCCTTACTTAAATTTTTAATTAAAATTAATTTAAAATGAGTTATAAAATTGTGGCATTTTTAATAAGTTTATTTATTTTATAATTCTTAAAAACATATTTTTTAAGAATTATATTGTGAGCTTAATGCCAAATAATTCATGAAGCAACAGGTTGCTACAACAAAAAGTTCTTTGCAGAACTAAACCAAGCTGACTAGACCATGGTTTTGTCGGACGCTACTCCGACTCATCAGTAGTCTCAGTGGTTTATGTATAAAATATGTTTTATAAGAATTATAAAATAATTAAACTTATTAAAAATGCCACAATTTTATAACTCATGTAAACTGGTGCGAGCACGACCTACGAAAACATGATGTAATATTATATGTCTGCGCATATAATAAACATCTGTTTTCAAAAAAACCTTCTTCACGCCTTCTATGGTTTAATACCAACAAAATGTTGGAACCTAGATTGATACGTGATAAAGAAGTAAACAAAAAGCGCAACAACAAAGTCTTTGCAGAATCAATGCAGTCAACTTTTTGAAATTTTGCGACTAGCAAAAGAGTAGAAAAACATTGCTTTGACAAAGTATAGCGCTTCTATAATTCCGTTCTGGTTTATTGATATTGCGCTTATTAGTTTGTCAAAGTAAGTGGAATGCTAGAACCACTGAGACTACTGATGAGTCGAAGTAGCGTCCGACGAAACCATGGTCTAGTGAGCTTGGTTTAGTTCTGCAAAGAACTTTTTGTTGTAGCAACCTGTTGCTTCATGAATTATTTGGCATTAAGCTCACAATATAATTCTTAAAAAAAAAAGTTTTACGACAAATTATATTTATTTAATTTGTTGAACCAGTGTTTTCCCATCCTTTTAAGATCATTGCTGGGCATTCTTACACAGCCGCAATCTTGGCGTTTATGAGTATTTGTGCATTCAAAAGCTTTCCAATGTAAAAAGTGTGTAAAAAGCTCTAACAGTGTACGTGTGAAGCGTACGTGTAGCGGCAGAGAAAGCTCTTTGCCAGCGAGCGACAGAATGCCCGACATTGTTTTAGATTCTTTCTATGCACGGCGAGAAAAAAGCAAGTATTATATGCTGGAATCAAGCAAATAGGCTATCAGTTAACAATCAAGCGTAAATTTCTCAATTCAATCATTATTTATCTAGAATTGAGCAAATTTAAAACACATGATATTAAGATAAAATGCTCAATTCAAGAAACATTTGCTTAAAACTCAAGAATATTTTTTCTATATTCAAGACTAATATTTGCGTGAAGTGAGAAAAATGTACTCGATTAAAGTAAAAATTTGCTGAAAACTGGAATAATTTGCTTAATTTGAGAAATTGATTTTCCTTGAATTGAGACCAATTTGCTTGATTCAAGTCAAGAATTTACTGAAAACTAGTAAACAATTCAATGATTCAAGTAAACAATTTTGACGTAGAATACGTCATTCTCGGAGGTAAGTAGGGTGGTTGATAGTGATCAGGTGTCGGTATTTATATCACATTTTTAGCCTTTGGCGGGCCTAAAGTACTGATCGTACAATGTTGATGTTAGCACTTGTTGGTCTGCTTGATCCTCAATGGGACAAAAATTCATGTTAGAACTCTCTAACTTATATAAATTTTACACAATTACATGAAATATAAAGCCAACATTTGATGTTTTTGTTTGCTTAAACTTGATACCTATTTATCGACAGTTTCCGGTTTTATCGACAAACCATAAGATTTGTATGGGAGCCCCCCTAAGGAGTGGTCGGAGGGAATAGGTGTCAAAGGCAAAAATGTTCCTTTTGCAAAAGTAATGGGGGTCGGTGATACATATTAACCCTTTCCGGCACTCTCTTAAAGGTCATATGCTCAGGTGTATGGAATAAATATACAAAAACCATAAAATTTGTATGGGAGCCCTCCTAAGGAGTGGTCGGAGGAAATAGGTGTTAAGGGAAAAAATGCTCCTTTTGCAAAAGTAATGGGGGTCAGTGATGCATATTAACCCTTTCCGGCACAAAAACCATAAAATTTGATTGGGAGCCCCCTAAGGAGTGTTCGGAGGGAATAGGAGTTAAAGGCAAAAATGTTCCTTTTGCAAAAGTAATGGGGGGTAGGTCATACATGTTAACCCTTTTCCGGCACAAACACAATAAAATTTGTATGGGAGCCCCCCTAAGGAGTGGTCGGAGGGAATAGGTGTCCAAGGCAAAAATTCTCCTTTTGCAAAAGTAATGGAGGTCGGTCATACATATTAACCTTCTCCGGCACTCTTTTAAAGGTCATATGCTCAGGTGTATGGAATAAATATTTTGCTAAATATTTTTTAAAAAAGATGTCATCAAAAGCGAATTGAATAATTCTACGTCTTGTGTTAGTCGAAACTGCTGTATCTTTTTTTTACACTAGAATGCTTTGCTTGATACTTAATTTTCTTATTATAATGAAAATCCTGTATCCCACGCAGGAAAAAATCATCGATCATAAAAAAATTCTCGAATATACTAAATATGTATATCCTGTAGACCAGCGATTGCCAAAGAGTGATTTTTGAAGAGTGCAACCACAATTACAACAAAAAACTAACAACAACAACAACAAATCACTGGATACGTAGTACGTAGGAATTAGTAACTTAAAAAAAGACAAACAAAAAGCAGTCGGGACCAAACCATACGCAAAATTACCAACAAGAAACCTTCAGCGTAGCAAGAGTTGTGCGCGGTCGCATGCGCTATATTTATCAACAACGACAAGAATAAACAACAACAAACACACGCTGTATTGTTAAAGTGTAGCTGCACCTGTGAACGATTCGGCGAATTACAACAATCATAGAAATATTGAAGTTGCTGTAGTAGAGTGAAAGAGTGGAAAGAGTTAGGCGATGACAATCGCTGCAGTAGACGCTTACATGTTCCGAAGTATAGTAACAGATAAGACAATGCCCCTTTGAACCATGCCATAGTTTGTCAATCCGCATCATCTTAAACATGTTTTCATGTAAACATACTGTGAATTATAAGCATGCCAATATAAGTTGAAGTGTGAAAAATTTGCTTGTTTCAAGTAAACAATTTGCTAAAAACTTTCTGAAACTTCTCTGCGATTGCTTAAATTAAGAAAAGATTTTCTTGTTCCAAAATAAGTCTTGTTCCAGGTTCTACAGTCTAAGCACTAATTGTTAAATCACTACAATAAATGTCCAATTTTACGCATTTTTTATATAAAAAATATCACGCCACACAGCGTATTCTTTTAATTCAATCAAAAATTAAGCGTTTTTTTGTTAATTTCTTTCTTTCCTCTCCATAAATATTATAACCCAAGAGAGAGAAATATTAGGAATAAACGCTCTTTTAGCAATATTTTACTACAATTATTGTTTGCAACTGGTTGCTTACAATAAATATAGGTTGCATTTTTATTTTATTGTTTCAATCAATCATTTATTTTACTCAATTTTAGAAGTAAATGCTCATTATAAATTAATTTTTCTTAATTTTCAGTTTTTTGTGCTTGATTTGAGGAAATGAGGCTAAATTTTAAATTTTCTTAGATCAAGAAACATATTTGCTTAAGGGGGCATATACATAGGTTACGAATTAAAAAAAAATTTTTTTCGGGAATTTTTTTTCATAGAAGGAAAAAATATATCGTTTTCAAATTTTGACCATATATTAACTAACATTTAAGGAATACACAAAAATTTGTTTCAGAATTTTTGAAGTAGTTTTTGACGTTATTTGATTTTTTTTAAAAAATGCCAAAAAATTGACGGTGTGCAGGATATTACCAGTATAGAACATCTAAGGAAAAAAAACTAAATTAATCCTTGTTAAAGTGGCTATCGCTTGAACTAGGATAATTTTATCCCGCCGAAAAAAAATGGCTGCCATTTCAAGAAAAAGTTGATTTTCGAGGTTACAAAACAGGTCTTATACCTCCCTTAAACGAGAGCAGATGAAATATTTTCATCCCCTTTGAGTTCAATTCCGAAACTCCAAAGGTCTTGATACCCCAGCCTAAGTGTGCGAATAAGTATTTGCTTCAAGTTGTTTTCAAACATTATTTTATTGTAGATAAAAAAAAATTGCTTCATTTCAAACAAATACATATTGCACACACGTATGGTATGTTTGGATCCAAACAAATTTGATTTCCACACCAACACACCCGTAGGTTTCATGGACGCACCCGTAGGTTTTGACGTGACAAAACTCCAAACTCTTGTTTTTAACCATATCCAAATTCCTGAACTTATCCTTGTTCGAATCTTTTTCCTAATCCTTGTTCCAAATTTTCCCAATCTTTGTTTCAAATCTGGTCCTTAGTGTGTTTAAATTGTTCTATTCCTTGTCCCATTTCTTGTCTTTATCCTTTTCCCAATCGTGTCCTATATACTGTTTTAGGTGAGTCTAAACTTTGCTCTAATCGTTTTCCCAATCCTTGTCATAGTTTTTTCCGAATTCTTGTCTGAATACTGTCCAATTGTCCATGCTGTATTGTTTGTCCTACTCTTTATCTTATTCCTAGTCCTGATCTTTTTCCAAATCCTACTTTCTTTTCCCAAATCCCGTTCTTTTCCTACTCCTTAACCAAAACCTTGTTATAAAAGCTATACTTATCAAAATTTTAATTTAATTCTTCTTTTTTTTAAGGTCATTAAGGTTAATTTAGGGGTTCCTGAAGGGCGTATGAAGCAATTCATTTTTTGTCAAATCCCCAATGTACTGCATAATCTCAATGTTTCTACGTTATAATCCTTAAAAATTTAAAAGATATTCCAGAAATTGTTCACTTTCAAATATCTCTATACCTCTTGTTGATAAACTCATATATGTTGAACGGTGTTGAACAAAAGGGGCCGGACACCGATCATATAACAGACTTGAAAAAAAAACGCTCATTGGATAATAAATATAAGTTGGTGAATTTTGAAACAAGTTATTAGTAGCAACAGTCCCAGGCATTTGCGGGTGTATTTCAGCTTATCTGTGGAGTCTTTTAAGAAGAGGTGTCATTTTTAATTTCCCACAATTCTTTCAGTTAGCAACATACATGGATCGATATACAGTCGCATAACGCACTGAAATAGTGAGCAACAAAAAATAGTGGCACCTCTTGTTGAAAGACCATTTATATAATAGATAAAAAATAATGTTTGAGTGTTTGTTCGTCCTTTCTCCTCTGCAATACCGTTCATCCGATTGCGATAAAACTTTGTCAACTTATTGCTTGCATTAGCGCGAAGGTTATAGGCATAAAGAAGAAAGCATTGGATAAGGGGACGTGGTATCTCTTGTGCAACCTAAATTTGCGATATCGAATAGCTTCGGAATTATAGGTGGCATAGCCTTGGAATTCGATATTGGATCTTAATTAATTGGACCACGTACCGTTACACTAGCAACATGTTTGGGCACTGGACGAGGGGCGTGTCACTTTTTCACCAACCATAATTTTCAATATAAACTTCGAATTTATCATACATCAATGAAACTTAGAAAGAACTTATTATTTGATCATGTCCTTCCACTGACAAAATTGAGCGAACATTGGACAAGGGTATCGAATAGATTTGCAACTTGATGTCGCATAACAATGAAACTTAGTATAGAGCTACCACTTGGTGAGATCCTTCTAATAGAAAACTGAGACTGCAATTAGACATGGCTGTGTGACTCCCAGTCCCCATACAAGTCAAATTTTTGATATCGAATAGCTTTGGAAGTAGAAAATTTGAGTTTATTGACTTATAGATTTCATTTATTTTTTGTTTTAACATGCTATGCCTCTTGCGTTAAGTAGCAGCACTCAGTACACTAATTGTAGTACATGCACAAATCAATGCGCTTGATTGTAATTCAGCTCTTGCTTTATATAATAAGTATAAGCACTAAGTAGATAACTAAGTTAATAGAAAAAACTATGGGAAGAGCAAACATAGACATCAAATTTTAAGTTTATGTTTTTTTCATGTTATTGTGTAAAATTTACATATATTAGATAGTTCTGACATGGATTCTCCCATTGAGAATCAAAGAGACCAACAAGTGCTTAAACCAACATTCTACTATCAGTACTTTAAGCACACACCCATGGCTCAAAGTGTGACATAAACATCGTTTGCTGATCGCAATCAACCACCCTAAGTATTTATCTCAGAGAATGACGTAACTCAACGTCAAAACACCTCAATTTCACAGCTGTACACACATATCTTTGTTTAAGGTGTAGCAACGCGAGCCGGGCATCGGTAGTTTTCAACATTTTGGCGAATAGTTAGTTTTATATAACGTTATTATCCTTGTGTTAATAAGATACATGAATGGCTTTTGACGAAAACTTTTTTCATAGCATAAGCATGCCATCTATTAGAAGATTTGTTTATGATAAACAAAAAATATACACGTGGTTCTTACACGGAGTCAAAATCTGAAATTATTTTAATCAAAAAAAGAATATTTTAATTTTAATAATTTACAATTTCGCCCTTATGACATTTATCATGTTTCTTGTTTATTTCTTGAAAAAATTAAGAAAAGTAAGAAAATCAATTCTTTAATGAAAAGCGCTATGAACTTTAAATATCACCTCATTGATTAATGATTTGCTGGTGCTGGAATCATAGTAAAGTCGACTGGACTTTCAATTATTTTTATACAAATTTTTTAAGAAAAATTACAAAAATCATTTTTGTCTCATAACGTTGAAAATTAGAATGAACATTTTTTACTCACAAAATTTAACAATAAAACTTAAAATACAAAATTGAACAAATGCAATAGAGCTACAAGTAAATATTATGCAAAGTATTAGTAGTATATATTATAAAATTATAATAATAAGGAGTATCTATAATAACATTCAAACTACGTCATAGCGCAATTGAGTTAGCGCATTTCACTAATACCGTAAGCTGCGCTTGTGATGCTGTGTCAGCGCAGTATTTTTTGCTGCGTTAACCATATCTTTTATTGAGCGCTTCCACTTAATTTTAAACTATTTTAAATGTATTGCATTCGAGAAAGAATTAAAAATTTTTTTCTTCTAGTCTGCTAGACTTCTATGACTTGCATTCATTTATTCGTTTTTTTACCGTCTACTGCATTTCAACGATTTGTTGTTTTTTTTTTAAACATAATAAAGCCAAAGTAGTTGAGCCTACTGTATGCAATATTGTGTTTCTTGTTGTTTTTTCATTTTTTTGTTTTTTTTTTTTTTTAATTAAACACACTACATTGACTCATACTTTGGAGCTCATTCGTTTTAGGCTTACAACAGCGTTGAAGAACAGCGGAAAAAATCCAAAACTTTTGAAATGCTTTCGAAACAAAAGAAAAAAAAAAACAAACAAACGAGGCAAAAATTCGGATTCAAGCCAGACGACCACCTAGACTGGCAGAGCTCAGCTTAGCTGAGCTGAGCTTTTCATGTGACGTCTTGTGACAAGTTTTAGTAGCAAAACAAGCGTAGAACTGACTGACTGACTGACTGAATGACAAAATGTACAAATGAGTGAGTGAATGTCGTCTAGGACGTTGACGTCGAGTTCGCGGTGAATGCCATTCGGGCGACATTAATCTTTGTTCTGCTCAACGTCTGGCGGTGCATAGAAGTCAAGTTGATGTAAATATAGGCTTCGTTGGCAGTGAGTACTTTGTGTGTACCCATGTGTGCATGTTTGTGTGTGTGTGTGTGAGTGTATGTAAGTTTGTCTAAGGATAAGAGCACGTGCATAGGTGTGTGTTTGTGAAAATTGCGCTTTAATATGGTTCTACGGTTGCATCGTTTTTTGGAGCTAAAATATCAGCGTTAGCCTATTATGGCAACTAAGCTCTATGCAATATAATTTAAAGTAACATATTTAAATACGGAGAGTTTCAGGACTTTTTTTTTATAAAAATACTATGCACTTTTTTTATTTTATAAGTACTGCTTTAAAGATATGGTACATTTTTGTAATCTTTTTGTAATTGTTGAATACAATTTCTGATTACTTTTGGTAGATATCAAAGAATTCTGGCAGAGGAAAGGCCTGTCCTTTCTTAAATTAAGAAAACTAGAACAATATTTTTTTTCATCATTGTTCCTATCCAAGCAATATACTTACAAATTATTTTTGCCTCAGTTTTTTCAAGATAATGCCTTATTTTTGACCAATGACTGGCCTTCTAGGTATGTTTGGGGAGGAAAGCCGTTTGAATTGACATCTTATAAAATGCAAATCCTTTTAAAACAAAATATTATTTTACCCTAAAACGTATTTTGCGTCAATTTGAAATAATTAAAAAATGAGACCTAAAATCAAGGTCTCATAAGAGGACGGCCTTTTAAGTCTTGCGCCTTGGCAACACCAAGCATTTTCAGATAAATTTTGAGAGCTTCATTTGAAAATTCGATATTATTTAGCATTAACGTACTCACAAAGATTTGGTGAATATGCGCTTAATGTGTTATTTTTAGTGGGTTGATAATTATAGTTCAGCAAGAAATGCAATTAATACGTGAACATTTTTGGGTGAAGATTTTATACGATTTGTGACGTGGATTGACAAGAAAAAAATGGATCGATCAACTTAATTCGACTTTTGGTGATGAAGCACCATACCTAGCGACTAAGAAACTCTGCTTTAATGAGTTCGAACGTGGTCGTCATTCTCTCCAAGAAGAATTTCGTGAAGGTCGTCCAAGAACAGCTGTTATGGCACAAACATCGATGCTTTGCGTGAACTGTTGGAAGTAGACCTGCATGTGACTTACCGTGAGATGAAGTCATCCTTAGGCATTAGTGAGACTAGCATGCATTCAATTTTAAATGAGCATTTAGGCGTCAGAAAGATCTGTTGCCATTGGATACCCCATAATTTGACAGTTGCTCAAAAAACGGGCTCGTGTCGATTGGTGCAACGAAATGCTAAAAAAATACAGCGGGGATGGTTCCAAATACGTCTATGATATCACCATAGGTGACAAATTATAGATTTGCTCTTATATGCCCAAAACAAAGCAACGATCCACTGTTGGTGTCTTGCAAAGTGAGAAAAACCCGAAGAAGTTGTCTACGTACAGAGCACATCCAAGCAAGTTGCCTTTTTTCAGAAATGCCGGTCGTATTGCAACTGTATCTTTTGAGTGGCTGAGAGCTGTAAATTTTCAATGGTACATAACCACCATATGTTTGTCGGATGTTTTCAGAGAATAGAGGAAAATCAATCGCCGAAGGAAGATCATCCTTCATCATGACAATGCGAGCTGCCACACATCAGCTCAATAAAAAGAATTTTTGAACACTCAAAACGTGGAATTAATGGATCATCTGCCTTACAGTCTTGACTTGGTACCTAATGACTTCTTCTTGTTACCTCACATTGCTTGGGGTGGATTCTGCGCTGATAGCACTTATAAATCAAATGCTAGTAGGCAGGATTATAAGCGCAAAACTCAAAACAGCATCCATGCAAAGATCTGTAACAAGGGGAACTCCTCAGGCAGGAGTTCTCTCGCCTCTGCTCTGAAACGTAGCGGTGAATGAGCTACTGGATGAACTGGAACATAAGGGGTACAGGGTGATAGCCTACGCTGATTATGCTGCTATTGTCATTTTAGGAAAATATGTATCCAGTCTCCGAGATATTATGGAAAATTTAACACTCTCGTGTCTTAACACTTTCGTAAACTGGGTTACCAGCAGTGGACTCGGCGTTAATCCTAATAAAACGGAGTTAGTGGTCTTTACTACACTACACAACTTACCCACAATCAGTCCTTCAAATGGCTAAATTTCTCGAAACAAGCAAAATACCTGAGTCTCACCTTAGATAGAAAACTAAATTGGAACCCAATCTGCTCGATAGAGCCAAAAAAGTCAATTTAGCTCTATATTCATGCAAGAAAGCAGTGGGTAGCTAATGAGGATTACAACCTAAGGTTACTCACTGGCTCTATACAGCTGTTATAAGGCCAATATTGTTATACGGTGCTATAGTTTGGTGGCCCGCACTTAACAAACAAACACATCTCAATATACTTCGCAAAGTTCAATGGTCAGCTGAACTGTGCATCAGTGAAGCTCTGAAAACTACTCCAGCAGATGTACTTGAAATTATGCTCCACCTGATACCACTAGATATCCTAACAAAACAGATGGCTGCAAACACAGCAATCCATCTAGAAGTCACTTCCCAATGGAAGGTCTACCTAAGATCTTAGACTACATCACATAAAAACTTCTTTTCGACAAAAAGTTTGATGTATCAATTCCCTCCCGAAATGAATGGGGCCTTGGAAGTCCTCCTCCAATCAACGCCACTGAAATCTACACAGGTGGATCAAAATTAGATGGCAAAGTAGGGGAAGGAGTCTAGTCTGAATCACTAAACATCAACCTTGCCTTTATGCTCCCCGATCACTGCAGTGTCTTCCAAGCGGAAGTTACTGTGATACACGAAGCCTTTACTTGGCTTCAGATGAATGATACATATATCAACTAGAGATATTTTTAGTCTATCTGGCAGTCAAGTCGCTTTGAAAGCCCTGGAATCTGTTGTAACAACATCTAAAACAGTCCTAAGCTGCCGCAGATCTCTAAATAAGATGGACGAGCTGCTCAAATATAACGCAAAGCAGACGAACTCGCTCGTAACGGTACTATCAAACCCCTATCGGCAGATAAGGAACAAATTGGAATACCTCTCGCCATATGTTAATTATGCACAAATGAACTATCCCTTGAAAGTACCAACATTAGGTGGTCTACGGATAGCACATCCATGCGGCGCGTCAAGTTTGACCAACCCTAAACTTAAAACGCTCAAAGGAACTAATAGGTCAATAGGAACTAAGGGACTAAAAGGTCTCTTAGAAGAAACCAAATAACTATTGTCATAGATGTTCTAACAGGACACTGCCTAATTAGAAACCATGCCCGAAGACTAAAAATCCTCCATAACGACTTCTGCAAAAGCTGCATAGACGAGGAGGAGGTAGAATCCACAACACATCCTCTCTGCACATGCCCAGCGCTGGCCAGAAAACGCCACCTGTTCCTAGGTAATTGGTTCCATAGTGACCTAGACGAGCTCTCAAAATCTTCGGTCTACCGAATTTTCAGCTTTATAAATAGCTCCAACTGGTTTAGATAGAGTCGAAAATAATTAACCCCTGGTACCACAACGGACCTAATTGGTCTAAGTGTGTTTTGTAAGAGACAGCCGCGTCAACCTAACCTAACCTACCTCATATTATGAAAAAACAAATGCGTCGTGAGCGTTTTTTTACGCCTGTATACGCCGTTGATGCCTTCAAAAACCGGGATTCGTTGGTACCAACTTCAGAGTAGCAAAAATATTTCGAAAATTGGTTCAAACTACTGCAAAAGTAGAAAAAGAAGACCACCTAGTAGAATAATTTGAAAAATAATTTAAGCATATTCACTGATTAACCACTATTTTTCCATTTTTAGGCGCAAGACTTTAAAGGCAACGCTCATATCTGCCCTATTTTTAATGTAATAATTTTCTGATTTTAGTTTTTGTGAAAACAATTTAATTGTTTTTATCACAAACAAATTTCCAATAGATGTTTCGACTGTAATGCATTGTCAACACAGAGAGTTTAGTTTGAGTTTCTAGTACAAAGTTGATTTTTGCCATTGAACTCAAAATATTATTTTGAAAATAAACTCTTCATTTCCCAGTTCAATTATTTCATTTCATTTAATTTATTTGAAGAATATTAGTACAATAAGATCCAATGAGATCTTTTAAGAGTACAACAGTTAAAAGAAAATTATAATCAACAAATTACATATTCAATATATTTTTGAACTTAAAATAATAAAAAATATCTAAATAACAATAGAAACTTAATTACTTTGAGATTTAATTCAATTTGAAAATATATATAAGGAAAACAAGACATTAACATAAAAAAAAGAAGAGTTGGCTGTGTCGTGGACACACCCGTAGATTTTGACGTGACGAAGTTTCTTGTTTGTTGTTAGTGTTGTTATTGTTGTTGTTGTTGTTATTGTTGTTGTTGTTGTTGTTGTTGTTGTTGTTGTTGTTGTTATTGTTGTTGTTGTTGTTGTTGTTGTTGTTGTTGTTGTTGTTGTTGTTGTTGTTGTTGTTGTTGTTGTTGTTGTTGTTGTTGTTGTTGTTGTTGTTGTTGTTGTTGTTGTTGTTGTTGTTGTTGTTGTTGTTGTTGTTGTTGTTGTTGTTGTTGTTGTTGTTGTTGTTGTTGTTGATGTTGATGTTGATGTTGATGTTGATGTTGATGTTGATGTTGATGTTGATGTTGATGTTGATGTTGATGTTGATGTTGATGTTGATGTTGATGTTGATGTAGATGTAGATGTTGATGTTGATGTTGATGTTGATGTTGATGTTGATGTTGATATTGATGTTGATGTTGATGTTGATGTTGATGTTGATGTTGATGTTGATGTTGATGTTGATGTTGATGTTGATGTTGATGTTGATGTTGATGTTGATGTTGATGTTGATGTTGATGTTGATGTTGATGTTGATGTTGTGTTGATGTTGATGTTGATGTTGATGTTGATGTTGATGTTGATGTTGATGTTGATGTTGATGTTGATGTTGATGTTGATGTTGATGTTGATGTTGATGTTGATGTTGATGTTGATGTTGATGTTGATGTTGATGTTGATGTTGATGTTGATGTTGATGTTGATGTTGATGTTGATGTTGATGTTGATGTTGATGTTGATGTTGATGTTAATGGTTATGATTATGTTGATGTTGATGTTGATGTTCATGTTAATGTTGATGTTGATGTTGATGCTGATGTTGATGTCGATGTTAATGTTGATGTTAATATTTATGTTGATGTTGATGTTGATGTCGATGTTGATGTTAATGTTGATGTAGATGTTGATGTTAATGGTTATGTTGATGTTGATGTTGATGGTGATGTTGATATTGACGTTTATGTTAATATTGATGTTGATGTTGATGTTGATGTCGATGTTGATGTTGATGTTAATGTTGATGTTGATGTTGATGTTGATGTTAATGGTTATGTTGATGTTGATGTTGATGTTGGTGTTGGTGTTGGTGTTGGTGTTGGTGTTGGTGTTGGTGTTGGTGTTGGTGTTGGTGTTGGTGTTGGTGTTGGTGTTGGTGTTGGTGTTGGTGTTGTTGTTGGTGTTGGTGTTGGTGTTGGTGTTGGTGTTGGTGTTGGTGTTGGTGTTGGTTTTGGTGTTGGTGTTGGTGTTGGTGTTGGTGTTGGTGTTCGTGTTGGTGTTGGTGTTGGTGTTGGTGTTCGTGTTGGTGTTGGTGTTGGTGTTGGTGTTGGTGTTGGTGTTGGTGTTGGTGTTGGTGTTGGTGTTGGTGTTGGAGTTGTTGTTGGATTTGGAGTTGGTGCTTTTCGTTTAGCTTTTTTTTTTGCTTCCCCATTGGTTGTGCTCTAATTTCAATTAATCCAGCAAAAGTGATGCATATGCGTCACATTAGGCGGTTCCCTGGGGGTTTTTGACACGCCGTCAAATTTTTTTTTTATTTTTGTCATATGCCCGAAGACCTCACCTTTGTTTTCGTTCCTTAAAATTTACCGTTGCGCCAGTAGTCACAGAGTTAAAAATCCATGCAACGTTTTTTCATGGCTTTAGCATTTTTATTGCATTATGTGATTGCATCCCTGAAATCATGACAACAAAATTTTTTTTGTAATTTAGTTGTGAAGCGTAATAACACATCCCTGCTGTCGTAAAACAAAATTTACTGTAGCACTCCTCCTGAGTGAGTAATAATTCCATGCAACGATATTACATTTCTGTTACATATGCTGCTGTATTCACGACCTGACGACGCCGGAATTTTTTTTTTTTATTTTTGTCGTAAAGCCATGTATAAAAACTTTATTTTCCTTTTTAAACTTTTATCGTAGGTTACATACTCATTGAGTAAAAATTCAATGCAACGCCGCTGCATGAATGTTGCGTTATCGATCTTTGAGCGGCTCTCTCAGCGTCCCCATGATGTCAGAAATTTTTTGTCTAATTTTGTTGTGAGGGCTTTTAGTAGGCCTTTATTGGCGTATCGTATTTTTAATCCTAGCGCTAATACTCAGCGAGTAATAATTCCATGTAACAAATTTTCAGTTGCGTTGCTTACGCAGCTCCCACTACGTCCCTATGCCGTATTAAATTTTTTTTTTATTTTTTTAATATAGCCAAAGAATTAACCTTTACGGTCATACTATAATTTTAATCATAGCTCTTATACCCAGTGAATAACAATTCAATGAAACGCAGATGAATTTTAAAAAAATTAATTTTTCAACTTTTTTGGAAACTAGAGCAGTATAACGTAACTTCGTCACGTCAAAAAACAATAATGTGAAAAGTATAGTAAGATTAAAAATAAGAAGTGTAGAAGGTGATAGATAGTTAGATGTTTGAATAATAGGACATAAGAGCAGGCTTACACTTATTCGAATTAATGATTGATTTTATTTCATATGGGAGTGAATTCCATAGTTTAATGGCGTTGACGAAAAATAACCGTTTTGAGTGCAAAGTTTTAAATTTAGGTATTATAAGGTTGCCAGTTCTATTTGAAACACAAAAACGTAATTTATTATAGAGGTAAGATGGAGTCTGGTTATGTATTAATTTATGTAAAAATAAACAATTTCTTGCGTTTAAATAGTTGATAATGCTACATCCGAGAGTTTCTTTACTTTTTATTGACACGTGCTCAAAGCGTCTCAATCCAAATACATATCTTGCCACATCATTGAAAGCAACCTGAATTTTATGCGTAGACTGATAGTCAAGATTACTATAGACAAGCTCAGAGTAAGTTATTAGTGGCACTATTAATTGAACTGCAAGCCTTTTTTTAGTCTCAATGGGAACAAATTGTGAGGACAACCGCAGGCATCGTAGTGTATAATAAACGCGTTTTATAACATTATTTATATGGTCAGAACTGGAGAGTTTACAATTGACATAAAAACCCAAGTTTTTAACCTTTACAACTATTTGTAGACTATTGTCGTTTAAAAATATTGGCGGGATTTCTAGGTGGTCAATTTTATCCTTATAAATTGGGAGAACATAAGATTTATTAGCATTCAGACAAAGATCATTATCAAATGCCCACTTGGATATAGCTCTAAGGTCATCATTTAGTCTGTAACAGAAATCATCAACTAGTCCAATTCGGTTAGAGGAATATAATTGGATGTCATCTGCATAAGCATGCATAGTTACGTCATTGCAAACTGAAAAAATGTCATTAATAAAAATACTAAATAACAGAGGACCAAGAATCGATCCTTGTGGAACACCCATTTTAGTTTCCTTGTAGGTAGAAAACAAGTCCCCCGACCTTAACCCTCTGTATCCTACCATTAAGATAATTTTCTATTAAAGATACTGCATTATCATTAAAACCAAACAATAGTTTAAGTTTTTGGACTAAGATCGAATGATTAACACGATCGAATGCTTTGGAAAAGTCTAATAGACAAAGAAGTGTAAGGTGTCCTTCATCGAATGATGTTCGAATGTCATCAATAACTTTCAGCATTGCAGTCGCGCAGCTATGTCCGATTCGAAATCCGGATTGGTGCGGTGACAAGAGCTTATGCGTTAAAAGATATTGATTAATTTGATTGGCCATAAGGGACTCACAAATCTTGGAAAAAGAGGAAAGAATACTAATTGGTCTATAATCACTCATCGTAGTTGCACGAGTAACCTTAGCAATAGGAATAACAGAAGCTAGTTTCCACGATTTAGGAAAACAAGAGGTAGTAAAGCAATGATTTACAATATGTGTCAATGGTGCTA
Organism: Pherbina coryleti; assembly: GCA_943735915.1. Taxonomy (NCBI): domain Eukaryota; kingdom Metazoa; phylum Arthropoda; class Insecta; order Diptera; family Sciomyzidae; genus Pherbina; species Pherbina coryleti. The sequence continues at coordinate 23,081,030 of OX030950.1, read as the reverse complement.
TTATATATGGTAAGATGATTTTAATAAATTTTAAAGAGATTCCGTCTTCGCCGATAGCATTTGACTTAATTTTCATGATGGCTTTTATCACATCATTTTCACCTACGTTAGAAAAAGAGAATTTATTAAAATCACAAAACTGACGACCACTACATTGAAAGTTATAATTACATACAGAATTACTAGAAAGAAAAAAGTCATTCAAAAGGTTAGGGTCAATATCACAGTTTTGCACATTCTTACAACAAACACCAAGACTTCGAATATTTTTCCACAGTTGCTTGGCAGGAAGAGAGCAATTTAATTTTCGGTGGAAAAATCTTTTTTTTGACTGCCTAACTACTGATACAACGTGATTACGTGCAATCTTAAATTGCTTCCAATTTGCATCAATACGATGCTTCTTCCATTTATTGTATATTTTATTTCTTTTTTTGATGGCTAATATGACATCTGCTGTATACCAGGGACAAGACTGATTATTAATAACAAGTGTACGAAGAGGTACAAAATTTTCAAAAGCACTGTTTACCTGAGTGACAAGAACATTTAGTTTTTCATCAACAGACTGAGTAAACCAGCAGTCATTCCAACAGACATGAGACAAATGCTCATACAACAGAGAATAATCAATGGACTTATAATCACGATACGATATCGACAACGGAACATGGTTACTAGATGGATTAAAACTGATTGTACAAAACAATTATGCAGGATTAAACTCAACCCAGACTCAATTTGCATTCTGAGTTTATTAAAACACAAATTGGAGAAATGCCTAAAAGTATGCTAATGTTCAGATGAAAAGATACGTTTAGATTCAGTTTTTTTGTTAGGCAAGATTCTTTCGGAGTAATGAACGATTTTGTGCTGAGAAATGTCAAAAACAGGTAATTTTGCAATTTTAGATAAAAATTAACAAAGCAGCCAAGAACAGAACTTGGGCAAGTTGGGCGAAACTGAAGTTCGTTTTTCATTTTGGTTCTATGTTCATTTTTTGCAGGTGAATATGTCAACTTCGCCTAAAGGCGTACCTGGGCGTGAACACATAATTTGAACACCTTGCATTTTGTTTTTTATATTTTTTTTTTACTTCAATTGAAGAAAAAACAATTTCCTACTTACAAGTATCTTTTTTCACTACAATCTTACTACAATTAATTTGTTTTATAATTCACCGAAAATCAAGATTTTAAAAAAATTATTTAAAATGGTGAAAACATGATGTAATTTCATTTCAAATTGATGTAACTGTCAAACGGAGTATGTTAGCTCCAAATGGCAGAGACTGAAATATAACTTGAAGAATCATCTTCATGCACTCTGAAGGAACCATTTGGAAAATTTTTCCCCAGAATATGCTTTCATAGCAATCGGCGTGAACACCGCCTAGAGGCGGACCTGAGCATAAGAGGGTTAAATTCAATATAAATATTCTGATTGTTTACTTCAGACACCACATATTTACCATATTATAATATATTCCGATGGCTGCTTTTATCAAAACCGCAATGTCACATTGTCAAACGCATTACTATCCTTATGCACTGAAAAAAAATAACAATAGAGCAAAAATTTTTAATAGTTGGACATACCCAAATATAATGCGATTCAACACATTCGCTTATACAACGAAAAATTAATAATAAAAGGATTAACCTTTCTTCTGAATTCGTTCAGTATGTTAATGAAAGTCTATATTTCCACTCAGAACGCATGACCTTACTCATCCGTTTTTTCTGAATTATGATTCTCTTCCTAAGCTTTTTTTCTTCAATTCGTCCAGTTAAAATTGATATAATAAATATTTATAACCTGTCAATACGATTAAAAATACTTCATAGGAAAAAAAGCTGGAGATCACACCGTCAACAAAATTCGAGCATTAGGATATGATGCGTATGGGAATATTTATTTTAAAACAAATATTAAAGAGGTATATGGAATTCTTTTACATCGAAGTGCAAAAAAGAGCCATAACAACGAACCTGCTCCATTACATACCCAGAGAATAAAAATTCCTAAAAAAAGTGGGAGCATCTTAATGATCACAAGTCCTTCATACCAGAAGATTGCCATGCTTTTTATACTAATTTACCTCATGAAAATTAGCTATTAATACATTGTAAAATTGTATCTTTTTTTGACATAAATTTCCATTTATTTAAAATTTTTGGTTTTGTTTGTTATGAATTACTTTTTATGTTTTATTAGTAAAAATTACCTTAAAATTAAATAAATGAGAATTCAAAATAAATTTTGTATATAATCCATTTAATGAAGAAAACATGTAAACATTTCCTAAACATAACCAAAACAATTTCTTTAATTTCACTTACGCCCTTTTCGGTTTCAGAAAAAACTAATCCTCTATGGCGTAAAGCTTACAGGTCTGTAAGTAATATGAAAATTAAGAATTTTTCTTCAAATACCAATTTTGTAATACAATATAAGCTTATCCTGAAAAAATGTTGAAAAAATTTGGTTTATTTTTCAATTTATAAAGTTTTTTGTTTCTCGTGCAAAATTTTTGAAATGTAACTTACGGCTTTTTTTATTTCATATTACGTTATGCTCAATCTTTCAACTACTTTATTCTTTCTATTTAATTTTATATCTCTTCAAAAATCCACACATTTTCAATTTACTCAAACCTTTTCACCAGAAATCTTTCTTTAACAACAAGTGCACTTAATCACCCTTAATGAAAAGCCAACAAGAACAACAACAACACCAACAAGAACAACAACAATAAAGCTAGACAACAAAAAAACAATTTCCGAACATTTCCCTTTCTCTAAGCTTCTTCTGCTGTGTAACCATTCTACACTGTACTCTGTGCTACACACGAAAACAAGCACTCCTAAAAAGCTGCAACAGTTTTTGTTTGCTTTAGCACAAAATTTCTTACCAACGATTAGACAAACATTTTAAGTAACGAGTGAACGAACACGTTTCATTGCCTAACGACAGGCGCAGTCATTGTGCTATATTGTTGTCGAAATGTCATGGTTGTTGTTGTTGCTGTTATTGTTGTTGTTGTTGTTTTTTGAGCATTGCCACTCATTAGGGCTTTTGTCAAAATATAATTGCAACGCTTTGTTTGCCACTCAAGATTGAAAGTGAGAAAACAATGGCTGCCACACAGTAAATCAGTGCAAGGATATTAAATGAATTAAGTTGTATACTTAAGAGAGAGTGAGGATAAAAATAAGAAAAAAAAAAAAATAAATAAAAGAGCTGGTTGTCGTTAAAGAAAAAACAACAATACTTCAATATTTAAAATTTCGTTTTTGGTGGTGGCAAAAATTGATATTTTAGGCAGGAATCATTGTAAAGTATATGTATGTAGTTGTTGCATTTTATGCAACATATTCTTTTTAAAATTGTAATATATATGTCGTATGTAATATAATAACACACTTCATGCTAGATCGTCCTACAATAAAATATTTTGAAAAGCTTTTTGTTCTGCGCCAAGAAAACATTGTAAGTTTTTGCGAGAAAGCACAACAATTAAATACGCTCAAAATTATGCAGCATTTTTACAACTATTTTTCATAACAACTCGCTACTCTGCATGCAACAAAAGAGACTGCTACAAACATTATAGTTCAAGGAAAACTTTTTCTTCTAGGTTCTACAAAGAAAGTCGTCCTTGATTCTTTTTTTTTTTTCTTTTTTGAGGATTTAAGACAAACATGCCCACGTAGTTGCCCGTATGGCCCGCGTGGCCCTTCATACAAATTTTTTTCTATCTTAATTTTGTATTTGCGATGAGCCAAAATCAAAGACCACTTTAAACACACAACAACACAAACCGCACTCGTTCAGTGTTCAGCACATTTTCCAGCGAACTTTACAAAAACAAATGCATGCAAAATTAAAAACGCACTCTCGATGATGTCGATGCTGAAGCTGATTGTCCCGTTACTTTTATGGCGAGTAATTTTTCATGCAAGCATTGTTATTGTATTAAAAAATAAGTCTTGTAATTGTTTTTTCTTTTGTTTTGTTTGATTTTGACGTTTTGTGTTTGTTTTTTTTTTTGTTTTTTTAGGCATTGGCCCGCGCTTAAAATTTCTTGGGCCCCACTGATTTAAGATGATGCTCCAAAGCATATGTTCTCGTATATACAAGAGTAGGTATAGCTGGAGTCCTCCCAATGGCAAGCCAACAATGTCTGCACTAATTGAGTCCAACATGCTCTAGCCAAAAATAATGCCATCAGCAACACTTTCGTTGTCAATTAAACACATCAGTTGGTTTTGAACTCATGTAGCTGTAATTATAAAATACATCTGACGATGACGTGTGAAAGGTAAACATTTTTAAGTGATTATTTTTTTCGAGGTTTTGATATGAAAGCTGCCAACAAAAAAGAAGTACACTAGAAAAAATGTGACAACATTTTAATATAACCTTAACTAATGAATATCGATAAATTAAGAAATGAAGACAAAAACCAATGCAAGGATAATTATGAGCATTTTTTGGTTAACACACGGAATTCTTGCCATATGAGTCTGGCTAGACCCACATAAACTTGTATGTGAAATTATGCAATTTGAATATTTCCTACAAGGATATGTTTGGTATCAAATTGAAGGCTAGACCTTTACAATGGTGGTATTTTGACCTCTTTCTACTCCTTCATTGAGGATATATGCCGAAAAATAGGCTAATTTTCATAAACCATAGAAAGATAGATTCACTTTGAAAACCCATAATACACCGGGGCGAACCAACAGGGCCACGTTTGGTATCAAATTAAAAATAAAAACATATTTCAATTGTTGATATTATAGCCTCTCTACACCCCACAAAAGATATAGTAAATAGCAAATCCCTATATACAAAGAAGATTTAGTAAATTTGGGATAGGAACCAGCCTATTTAAATCAATGAAATGCTTTAAACAAATTAAAATTCTTATTAGTATGATTTCGGTTGGTATAAAATAATTCGTCTTAAAAATAATGTCATCAGTAATGTAATTAACAGTAAAATAATGAGGGCTACCCTTTTTGCCGTAGATAATTGAACAAAATAATATGTGTGTGGCCACCACGCACCGTAGAAGTGAAACTTTAACCCAAAAAAGTTGATTTTTAAGTGGTTAATTGATTTACTCCTTAGAATAGTCTTACTAAAGAAGTCCCATTTCATATAATGGCAAGAGTAAATCAAATCTGTTTTAATCAGGGATAAGCGATATCCAAAAACTCAAAGTTTAATTATTATGTATTTTAGATTTTTATTTTATTGCTCAACAACAAAAATTATCTTAATATTTCGTAAATCGTAAATCGTAAGATCATTTTTATTGTTTTGATCAGAAATAAAAGTTATTCTTTGATTTTTATTTTTCGTTTCAAGAATTATTTTTTTTTTGAGTTTTATTATTTTGCTCAAGAATAAAATTGTTTTTCAATTGTTTTCAGAAAAAAACAAGAAAGATATTCTCAATTTTTACTTTAACAGTGGGCCGGAGAGGGTTTATATGTATGACCCATTACTTTTGCAAAAGGAACATTTTTTCCTTGCGGACCTATTCTCTCCGACTACACCTTAGGGGGGCTCCCATACAAATTTTATGTTTTTTGTATATTTATTCCCTACACCTGAACATGGTGGCTTTAAGGAAGGGCCGGAGAGGGTTAATATGTATAACCAACCCTCCTTACTTTTGCAAAGGGAACATTTTTCCGTTGCGGACCTATTCTCTACGACCACTCCTAAGGGGGGCTCCCATACAAATTTTATGATATTTTGTATATTTATTCCCTGCACCTGAACATGGTGGCTTTAAGGGTTAATAGGTATGGCTGACCCCCATTATTTTTGCAAAAGGAACACTTTTCCCTTGGGAACCTATTTCCTTCGACTACTCCTTAGGGTGGCTCCCATACAAATTTTATGATTTTTTGTATATTTATTCCCTACACCTGAACAGGGGGGCTTTCAGGGCGGGCTGGAGAGGGTTAATTTGCATCATCAAATACATAAAGATACAAGCAAAATAAATGCAATTCAGAAATATACTCTATGTACTCTTTATTTCTTGGTGAACACACTGTATTTTAACCCGCATCCATCGTTTGCATCAAATTGATGCAAATTTTTGAAACACATTCATATGTTAAAAACAAATATGCATATTTAAATTCAGAATTTTGGCAACCTTCCTAAAATATCAAAATAAACAAGTGAGCAGTTCTACAGGTAGAGATAGTCTTATACTTATCGCGCTAGAATAGTTAATAAATTGAAAATATTCCAATGAATAATATTGTCTTTTTGTATCTGCATCAAATTGATGCACAAAGTACTTTTCGTTTCTAGAAATTTCCGATGGATGCGGGTTAAACAGACATCACTGCAATTTGCTCTTCTGCGGTCTATCAAAGACCGTGCAACCAGCCGAATGCAGTACTCGTTTCGATTTTCTGAAATTACTGCACAAAAGTTTAAAACATACTTTAAAATGTTGTGACATACATTACAACTCCGTCACTTAGCAGCAATCAGTGTTTGTCTTTTTGTTTAAGGTTGATGTTTTCAATATGAATATCAAAGACATGCTCCATATGCTTTGAATTTTTATGGCAATATTATAATTACTCGGTGTATGAACCATGCAGTTGAAAAACTACTTCGTTCATATGTATTATGTTATTTAATTTTGCGTAACACTATGTTAAAAGCACGCCGAAGCGTTTCACGGCGAAGTGTTTCATCGGCGAATTGATTCATCGGTTTTACTCCCCATCGCGGCTAAAGTTGTTTTACTTAAAAAAAAATATATATAAAGGGTGTGTCAACAAGGGGTATTGGTTAAAGAGTAGGCTTGCAATACGTCAGGACTTTGTCCGGATTTTCCGGACTTTTAAACCATGTGCGGACTTTGTCCGGACTTTTGATTTTGTCCGGACTTGGACCCAACAAATTGAAAAAATAATTTTAACATCTCTTGCCTAGAAAAAAGTTCTCGTGTGAACACAAAGTGATCTTTAAGAAAGTAGCTGAAACACCCTGTGTAAGAAACTAATAAAATATTTCAATGAACTGTTTGTTAATCATATCGTTGTTATATTTACGATTGTTGTTTGCAGTTAGTATTAATTTGTTTTGACCCGTGTTGATTTGCGAAATGTTGCGATTTGTTTTTGTAGGTGTTTTAGTACTACTTTGTACTAAGTAGCCCCACATTTGATACGTATTTAGTGCAAAATTCATTTTAGTTTTTATTTTATTTTTATTTTCATATAATTATTTATTGTGGAGTTATTGTTACGTTTTTATATTCATTCTAAGTTTATTATTTTTTAAAGAACTTGTTTATTTTTAAATATTTCTTTAAATATAAATGAATTACATACTTCCTAATCGTTTTATATTCCTACTTATTTGAAAGCATCAAAGGTACCGAAGAAGTTAAGAAAAAAAATCAACGCTTCTTACATAATTAAGTTAAGAATTCTTGCTGCAAGCTTTATCGTAAAAAACATGAATTTTACAAGTGAAGCAAAATTGTGGATGTCATATACTCATACCCCCACCCCCCTACACAAAAAAAACTCAAAAAGTGTCCGGACATGTTTTCAAAAAATTATGGCAAGCCTATTAAAAAGACATTTTTCGAATAGCTGGTGGCTTACAAATTCTCAAATGTTGACACTTGTCATTTATAAACGCGAGAAATTTACTAAGGATTACTACACAATGAAATAAAGAACAGTATTTGTTGAATTTTATAACGATGAGCAAAATTCGAACAAATTTTCCTCTTAATCATGTTTATGTGAAATCTTTTGAAACATCGACGTAGTGAAGAAAAATGTGTTGAAAACATTCCAATATCCTCAATTCATCATGTTCAAGAGCTCGACCTCTTCACATCCACACTGCAGAGAATATTGACGAAAGATTTGGTTCTGCATACGCACTGGGCCCAATTTACTCAAGAACTGCACCATCGGACAACCAACAGAACCGTATGTCCTATCTGTGGGTCTTGGAAAACATGACTAGTGACGATGATTTTGCAATAAAAAATCTTGTTTTTTGAATAAGCTCATATTCAGAAGACAATTCATGAGATGCCAACGCACTCACAACGTGTGACTAAGTTGCTGTTTAATGCGTCATAGGGATGATGATGGATGATGGAAGAGTCGTTACAATGGAGTGCGTTACAGAGATGTGATTAACAAGAAGTATAGATGAGATGGAGTAAACGAACACAAACGACCAGTAGTTTCAACAGGATGGTGCTACGTAGTACGTACCATAAAAAGCCCTAAAACAATCTGAGTTGTTATAAACGAAGTTCCCAGATTGAATAATTCCACATTTTGGAGACAGCAATTGTCTCCCAAGATGTTGCAATTAAACACCGTTAGACTTTAAAAAAACACATCTTAAATTGTTTAAATTCTTAGGACATAACTCTTCAATTTTAAATGCAATATGTTTGCTATTAATTTAAAATTAGATAAGTTTATGAATCATGTAATATTTAGCTCTGAAAATTTTTTTCAGTGTAGTAATTTGCATGCATATCCGTATTGCAAGTGCCATTAACTATACTTTGATTGCTAGCAACACACATACCGACACATAGTAGACACAATGTTGCCAACATGTCGCTGCTGTACGTACTGCACGTTTTGGGAATTTTAATAAAATGTCATGTGAAACAAACAATACCGGGAAATGCAAGTTTTTCTTCATCTCCTTGCCAAAGAAATCACATAAAACTGTTATTAGTCGAAATAAAAAAAATTCCAGAGAAAAAGTTATTAGCGTTGCCAGAGTAATATTTAATTTGCTGCAATACTTTATTGTCTGATTTGCATATTAGCAGGAATTCAGAAGAATTTCAGAAATAAATTCAACTTTTATGCAGCTGAAATAAAAAAATTTAAATAAGCTTATGTCTAAAAATAAGATCTAGCCATAGACACAAGTACAGAAGACAATAATAATACTTCATTGAAAAAAAAAAAAAAAATATGTAATTTTATGTAATGATATGTTGTTGGACTGCAGTCAAAGGGGTAAAAGCCTCTTCCTCACAGATTGGAAAAAAATAATAAGAAATTTATTCAAACAAAATTACAGGTTGTTATGTTTCTTTAACGAAAAAATGACATAATGATGGAAAAAAACTTCCAAGTGTCTTAAAATAAACTTTTAAATTGACTGTTAGAAGTTGGACAATTGGCTTAGCAATAAAATATTTAGAGCATTTATATCGAAATGACAAAATGGTAAAGGTCATATTTAGTTTTAGAAAGTCACAATAAGTATTTTTGTATACGAGCTAAGGGTTTTCATAAAGACAGTTTTTAAAATAATTATTATTTTGTGGAAAAAAATGTTTAAAGTTGAAATAATTTTCCAAAACTTGACTAGATATTCTTTTAACTTAGTCTATAAATTTTTTATAAATTATAATTTATTTTATTTTCAACTCTCCATACCTACTGTCAACTAAAGTTCTTAAAGCCTTAAAAACAAAAAACTTTCAATATAATCCTTGATGGATTATAGCATTCAGCGATTAGTTCTTTTAAGACTCAACAGTGCAGTTTCAAATCCAGATGTGGTGAAAGATTTTTATATTTTTGTGACCTTTCGCTATTAATATTGAAACAAATTTTGAGCAACCAGCAACAAAAACAACGGCTCTGTATTGAGCAAATCATACAGCAGACTAGACAGTCTGTTTCGTTGCCCGCTACACCAACTCATCAGTAGTCTTGCATGACTTTTCACTGTGATCCACCCAAGCCACTTAGGTCCTACTTATACTGCCAATTTTGACAAGAAAGTTACCCGGAAGTTCATTTGGCAAGAATATTTGTTCCTAAATATGCAAAGATTGCAAGACCTTTGCAACAGTTGACTTGTAAAGGGGTCAAATTTGTATTGACCCATGAATCTATATCAGCTTTTAATGATTTGAAACGAAGGTTGTCTTCAGCACCAGTGTTATCAATTTATGATCCAAACAAGCAAACAGAATTGCATTGTGATGCTAGAGCAGCAGGATTTGGTTCAGTTATTTTGCAAAAGCAATCAGACGAAAAATTGCATCCAGTCATGTACTTTTCAAAAGCCACGACGGCTGCTGAAATGCGATATCACAGTTTTGAGTTAGAGACTCTCTCTTTTATTAACGCCTTGAGACGTTTTAAGGTTCATTGAGAAGGTATATCATTTAAGATAGTTACCGATTGTAATTCAATTGCGATGACACTCAGTAAAAAACAACTTAATTCACGAATAGCTAGATGGGCTTTATAATTAGAAAATTATGATTATACTATTCAGCACCGAGGTGGTATGAATATGGGTCATGTTGACACATTAAGACACTGTTCAATTTCTGGAACTACTGAGGCAACTGAATCATTAACCGCTGCTATAAGTAACACAACTGAGTCTACTACTGAGGTTATATGTGAAAAATCTGAAACATACGATCCTTCCTAAATAGTTTATAGCCACTGACTTTGATGAAACTGGTTTTTATATTCAAGTAACCCAGTTGCGGTAACGAATGTTGCGGGAAAAACTAGAAAATGAGATTCTGCCTTATTATAAATTAGTAGATGGCCTGGTTTTTAGAAAGAATAAGTATGGAGTGCTGCAACTCCTAGTACCAAGTGAAATGGAAAATAACGTTATGAGAATGGTTCATGAAAAAATCAGTCATTTAGGTATAGAAAAAAAATGTAATCAATTGAAGAACAATTATTGGTTTCCAAAATTGAAAGAAGAAGTTGATAAGTTTATAAGAAATTGCATACGATGCATTATGTGTTCTGCTCCTGCTCGAATAAATTAAAATAATTTGCATAGAAACCGATACCCTACGATACAATACATTTAGATCATTTTGGCCTATTGCTTTCGATAAATTCGAAGCGCAAACATATTTTGGTCATTATTGATGCATTTACAAAGTTTGTCAGATTATATCCTTCTAATTCCAATAGCACAAAAGAGGTTTCGGCATGCTTAGATAAGTATTTTAGTTACTACAGCCTCCTAAGATGAATTATAACTGATCGCGGCACTTGTTTCACGTCATTTGTGTCTAGTTCATACTTGTTAGAGCGTAATATTCCTCATGTCAAAGTGGCAAGTGGCTCTCCACAAGCAAATGGGGAGGTAGAGCGAGTGAACAGAGTCAAAGCAGTCTTAAGTAAAATTAGATGCTATCAAAAAGTCAGATGATATTAAAAAGTCTCAAGAGTATAATCATTAGTATTTTAGTGAAAAAGCCAAACCTGCTAAGATATACTCTGAAGGTGACTTCGTTGTAATACGAAACGTTGATACAGTTGTTGGAACAATCAAGAAGTTGATACCAAAATATCGCGGTCCATATGTTATACATAAAGTCTTACCACGTGATCGATATGTTGTAAGAGATATAGAAAACTGTCAGCTTACCCAATCGCCATATGATGGTATAATTGAAGCTTCTCGAATAAGAAGATGGGTGAAAAATGAAACAAAATTGAGTAATCTTGTGTATTTTCAATTGTAGGCAACACTTATCTATAATGTACTAGCTTTTTCCCGGAGCGCGTTGCTGCACCCAGCAGTTATTTCGCAACATAATAATTATATCCGAAACTTTTCTTAGACCCATAGTTTAACCCCACTGTCATTTTCCACTGCCCAGTGGAGGAGTTTCCCTGTAGCAGGAGATCACCAAATAGTAACTCCATTTTGAGTTTGGATGTAAATACTGCTACTTTTACTTTCAAAGCTATTCTATAATACAAATTTTAATGAATGGGCGGAGCCACACCCCCTTATATAATGCCCATCCCAGTTTTCTAGTAGATGGACATTGCCCAGTTTTAGTGCAGTTGCCGACAGTGAGCATACAAACTAAATTACCAAAATGTGGCCAAATCGACGAAAACCGTAAGAAATATATAATTTTTATTGATTTATGGGCGGTAAAAGGGGGTGTGACAGAAATTCAAACCATCTCGTACTTGAAAAAAATGTACTGCCAAAATTTCAGCTCTATCGCCTCAGTAATTTTGAAGTTTCCTGCCATTACACAGCGTTTTGCTTTTTGTATATATAGATTATTGGCTATAACTTTTAATTGCTAAGAGATATTAAGACAAATTTTTTTTCTGAAGAAATTATTTTTTGGCTTGTATACTTTTTCAAAAATATAAAAATACAATATTGGAAAAAAATTTTGTTCGAAAAAAATCAAGGGTTGGTTTTTTAATCACAAAAATGGTTTTAAATTTTTGCGTAAAATTGAAATAATTTTTGTTTATAAATGTTATAACTTTTAAATAAAGTTGAAAATTTGCGAATTTGAATTTATATTATTTTTACAACAAAAACAAATTTTGAGCCTTTTTTTGAGGAAAACTCCAAATTTCAGGCATTTTTTGAAAAAAATATTTAAAATATATATACTTCACTAACGGTATTTTTGCAATAAAAATTTCATAGTACTTTGATGAAGCTTTAAGACAAAAAAAAATTCAACAAAATGTATAAAAAAGCAGCGGAGATATTTGACTCGAAAGTCGCTAAATAAAATTTCTGATTGTTTTTTTCTCATTTTTGAGCAACGATGTTGCATTAAATATATCGTTGTGGTAAAATTTTTCATAGTTTTCAAGATATTTTCATCTTTTTGATGTGGAAATAACGGAAATTATTTTTGTTTTACTAAATTTAAGAAATATTTAATATTTTGTAAATATTTGTATATGTAACCTAGGAAAACAACTAAAAATATGCGATTTTGTCAAACATTTGTACTACAGCACCATATGGTGTTCAAGATAGGTAAAAAAAGATAGCAGCAAAACACTAAACCTACATGAACACGACTACATACCACTTTTCATTCTAATCGCATAAGCGGTTTGTGAATTTTAGGCAGTTTTGTAAAAAATTTGTACTACAGCGCCCTCTGGTGTTCAAGGTGGATAAAAATTGATAGCCCACAAACACGCACCGCACCAAAAAACTTCTATACACAAATTTTCATGCTAATCGGATGAGTAGTTTAGGAGTCTATTTCATAGTTACATACGACATTTAGTTCCAAAGCAATTCGATATCATAAATTTGGTCTGTGTGGACAAATTCCCCCTTGTCTAATGTTCGCTCAAATATATAATAATTGCCTCTTGGGCCCATAACGTCTAAATATCAAGTTCCACTATCAAAACATATACAACTCAGGAATAATAATTTCTAAAAAGTGGGCGTATATATAGTTAGACCACGCCCAGTTTTAGTATAGTTGCCGACAGTAACCATACGAACTTATTTACCAAATTTAAATCTAATACGACCAAAAAAGTCTTAAATATAGCATTTTTATTGATTTGTAGGCGGTAAAGGGGGTATGGAAAAAAAGGGGTATGGAAAATTTTACTATGCCTATATTTTTCGCGCAAATGCAAACTAAAGTGAGACATGCCAAATTATTCCACCTGTATTTTTTCACAGCTGTATTGTTGATAAGTGCACTAAAATGCCTATAATTCATGAACCAATACACATACAAAAACCATTTATACAAAAAACCTTTGTATTGACGTCACCTTTCATGGGAAATTTCCAGAAACGTATTATAGAGAACATCAATTTCATACCCAATGCAACTTATTTTTATATATATAGAAGATAGATTATTATTAAATATCTAATAACAAAATCTATAGAAACCTTCTTTAATCGGATCGATTTAAAAAAAAAAAATCAGATTGGCCGAAGTTATAATGATATTATTATGTAGTGTGTCATAATGTTAACTTAGCCATAAACATAAGTCCATTGTAAATTGAATATTAAAAAGACTAGCAATGCCGTTGAGTTGGTAACGCTGCATTCGAGCGAGTAACTCGTACTATATGTCATTATTATGAACGAGTAATTTGAATGCAACCGTTGACTGACTCAGTTCGGTGATAATAAAGCGGGAAGTTCATTCACTGCATATGCATATGCGTCCGTCTACTCGCTGGCACAATTTACGCAAGAAAATTATGGCAGAGTTCAATGATTGCGTTTTACGTTCAGACTAAGCAGGGCTACAAACTTGTAAAATATTTGGTGAATTTGGGGAATTTTTCATCGCATTTACACAAATATACTTAAAATGTCTTCATTTACTATTAAAAAAAAAAAATTTAAATCCTGAATATAAAAAAGTTCTTTTGAGAAATTAACAATGAACAAATTATAGACATTTTTAATTTTTAAGATTTATTTAAAAGAGCCATCCCTTAAAGTAATGAGCTTCTGACTCGTTTCTTTTGTTTCTTCTCTCTGTTCGTTATAAGTAACGAGCTGTCAAAAAACGCAAATTACGCAAGAAAAGTTGAAATATTTTCGACTTTGCTTGCGTAGCGAGTAAACGGACGCATATGCAAATGCAGTAAATGAACTTTCATCTGTAGGCTTTCACATATTTCTATTGCATTGCGATCAGCGAGTAGACGGACGCATATGCATATGCAGTGAATGAACTTCCCCCTTAAAACTAACGATACTCGTTATTGTTTAAATCAAACGAGTAAAATAAAATCAGTTGTAAAAAACCACTCTTTAAATAATAAAAAAATATATGAGACAGCTCGGAAGAATTCAAGAGTAATTATTTAATCCGAACAGCTGACAGAACTTTGGAATTATTAAAAATTTTGAAACACTACACAGTGAGGATTCGAAATCAAGCTCTCTACATGCCAGTCCAGCACTGGCAGGCATCCATTGAAATATAAAAAAATTTTTAAAAACTACTCGTCAGCTTTTTTCTCTCGATAAATAAATGATATAACAAAAATCCTTGTAAATTTCAACATATAACAAAATTTTGGCAAAAAAGTTATGATGGAATTCAAGGCTGAAAATCCATTGGGCAACACTGGTGAGAATAACTATTGAAATTAAAAAATGTTGCATATTTTTAGGAGTTTCTGAAAAGTACTCTCTTACAGTCAAGTAAATTATTTTAGCTTTTATTTATCTAGTGTCTTCTTCGTTTATGGTCTTAAAATAGTACTTTACGAATATAATTCAGCTTCAATTAAAAAATTAAATCAAATCAAAGCTTATAACTTTGTCATTATTTACATAAATAAAAAAAAAGTAAGACACTCTTCAGTTCACAAGTCATTCATTTTTGTTTTCTCTTTAGTAATTCATGTTTTTCATGCGCCACCATTAATTATAAATCTCTGCTAAGGCTGTCAAATAATTTATGCTAATAACCTGGCAGAGTGTCTGACTCATTTTAGCATTCAGTGTTAGAAAATCATGAATATAAATGAGCATTTCATAAGCTCTAGAACAAAAGGCAGATGATAAACGAACCGAAGATGGAGTGAAGAAAGCTAATATTAATGCATATTTTGCAAAAGATAACAAAATTAATATTTAAGAGTTCCATTTTAAGAGAGCTAATTAAAATATTTATATAGAATTAAGAATGCATGTGAAAAGTCAACGAAGAGTGGCAGGATGCTTTTAAAGATGAAATCATTTTGATATTTGAAGAAATATAGCAACTTACTCCAACATTCAAATAAAATTATCTGCATTTATACAACTGAGAATGAAAACCACCAGAAAGTATGCAACATTCCGCAACAAAACGAGCTAAATGAAAATCTAGCTGTTCAAAGTAAGCAGTGCAAACGTGAATAATAGAAAAACAATAGCTGGAGAAAAATGCACAAATATGCTATGCTATGCCAGTCTGGGCAAAAGGATAAAACATCCTGCAGATGCCGCGTTGAAAACAACCACGTTTAACAACAGAATTAGAGCGGAATGCGCGCGAACATGCCGCATATTAACGCAATAATAATCCTGGAGCAGAGCAGGCAAAATAAAACAAAAACAACCCAAACAGCACAAACAACACAAGCACAATAGTAACAATTTTCTGCAAATCCTTGTAAGCTGAAATAGTTGCATAACGACACAACTTCAATGCGGAGGCGTTGTTTATAAAAGGCAAATTCTATTAATAATGTGCAATGATGTCAAGGATATTGCGAGTGATGAATTGTTGAAATATTTTTAAATGTTAGTTTAAATGTTCTTGGATATTATTTAGCATTCTTTTGTAGAAATTTTCTACACATAACTTATCCAACATTTATTTTAGAGTTTCAAATATTTTTTTAATTATTTTTAGAATCTACGCCACTGTCACTGCGCACAACCACTCATTAGTGCATGCCTAAAAGTATGCAAGCAAATGTCAACAACTAAAGCTGGATGGCTGGCTGGCTGGCTGCTAGCGCACACAGCTCAATGCAAGCTTGCTTTAGCTAGCTGGCTAACCTTGCGACAGCAATTGTGTCGCTCGCATAATTCCCAGACAGGGTGGCTCAAGTGGGCACATAACTTCACTACAGGCACCCATAGCATTCATATTTGTCCCCGTCTCTCCCCCACCACTAGCTTATCTTTGCACCAGCTTCTACATCTGCTGCACTCATTGAAGCTCTTAAGCCTCCGTCTGCCTGCCCTTGACAGACTGCTGCAGCGTCTGACTGCATGCCAATTCTTTTAAGAGCAAATCTCGTCTATGTTATATATGCATATAATGAATCCTGCGGCCGTCTGGTTGTTGGATGATGAGTTGGAGTTGGTGTTCCAATGAGTTGGAGCACATTAATGCTTGGCATTGAAAATATGCAAAACCTGAGGCTGCAGCCTGCACAACAATTGAAAGTTGGAATTTTTTTTTTTTTTTTTTTGTTCTATCACTTTTATTGCATTTCTGCTTTCGTTATGGATTTCAGTTAATATTTTGGAACGTTATTTAATTTAAATTATGGACCCTCCATAGTATACTGGAATTTTTGGATTCGCAGCCTTATTGAACATAAATCAAACGAAATAGTTTCATTCTCCAAAAATATAGATATTTCAATAAAATTTTAGAGGTAATAATAGGCTCATGATGAATAATTCAAGGTGAATACCTAAAATTTTTTGTTTTAACATAGAATTATTTTAGAAAAGCCAGAAACTTTTCAAATCAAAAATTCAAAATATTTTAGATCACAGTCATCGTGAAAAATAAAGTTACCTTTTGAACTATGATTTATAAAAAGGTAGAGTTTATGCTAGTCAAAGACGAAAAAGACGGCTCCATCCCATAAAGTATACTTCAAAGATGAACTCAAAATGTCATTACTGTGTTAGATCGTTACTTAGAGTATATATATAATTTGCTTTATACTTACTTTTGAGAAAAAAGAGAAAATGTGAGAAAATCTTTATATTTGAAAATAATAAGCTGCGGGTTCCGCATTTGAGGGTCCACAAATTCAGTATATCATGTAAGAAAAACAAAAAAAAAATATTTGTGTGGCCGCCACGCATGGTAGAAGTGAAACTTTAACCCAAAACAGCAGAGATCTTAAGTGGTTAATTAATTTACTCTCTAATATAGTCTTACTAAAAAAGTCCCAATTTCGAAAAGTTTAATGTTATTAAGACAAATAAGAAAAACTTCAGAGCTATATAATTACACCAAAGCCATCATACCATACTATACCATACCATCATTCCATGATCTGCATTCTACCATATCTTACCATCATACCATACTATCATCCTATGCCGTCATACTGTATATAATAAAACTATGTGGTATGTAGAATTTTATATAAAAAACATATAGTTATAAGGAAAATAAATGCTATACAGTAATATACTCCGTATACTCTTTATTTTTTGGTGTGCCAACTGTATTTTAAACAGGCAGCATTGCAATCTGTCCTTCTGCCGTTATACCAAGAGTCTGCATGATTAGCAAATTCTATACACACTCTATTGAGTGCCATCCGAATGTTGTGCAGTACTCGTTTTGATTTCTGGTTTGATTTAAAAATACTAAAAAGAGTTTTAAATATACTT
Source organism: Pherbina coryleti (assembly GCA_943735915.1). Taxonomy (NCBI): domain Eukaryota; kingdom Metazoa; phylum Arthropoda; class Insecta; order Diptera; family Sciomyzidae; genus Pherbina; species Pherbina coryleti. The sequence goes on along the minus strand of OX030950.1, from coordinate 23,063,072 downwards.
TAAAATGTTGTACAGTACAACTCTGTTACTTAACAGCAGTGCAGTCAGTGTTTGTCTTTTCGTACTGCGATCTGCCCTTCTGCAGTTATACAAAGAGTGTGTATTAAGGTGGGTCGCCCCATATAGAAAAAAAATATTTCAAAAGGCCGCCCCTCATTTAAAAGCTCCTCATCAGTTAAAAACTGATAAAGTTATATAAAAAAGACCATTTTAGGCAGATTTTTGGTTCAACTAAAAAAAATGTTTATGCTACTTAAACCCCCTTGACATAAGCTTTAAGATGAGACCGCCGACTTATGAAATTTTTTTTTTTACCCACCTTATTGTGTATGATCAGCGAATTCTGTACTATGCGGAGAATAACACCCCTTTTCCGGCGTTGAAGTGACAGTGACAAAATCGTGACAAAGTGTGGGGAATGACTATTGTCATGTTCTTCTATTCTAGCAGATAAGTGACAGATCAAAAAGTTCAATTTGTCATTGTTAGCTGTCATCACCTACGAAGCAGGTGACAAGCGAATTTTTGAAACGCTTTTTCTTTAGTATTCGGTGTTTTGTAAAATCTTAAAAACAATAAAGTGTTAAATTGTGCGAAAAAAAAAAAAAAAAATAAATTAACAATGAGAAAAAAATGTATAATTATATATTCGTCCATTCTTGCCGAAAGAAATAATAAAATAAAAAGGCGAAGGCTGAAGCATTTGAGAGATACAACCAATCCCTTTTCTATGCATGAATCGGTGTTTACGGAAACATTCCGGATGCTAAGAAGACTTTGTTGAAAATTAATAAACAATCGTGGCCTTTCCGCTGTATTTTCACCAGCCTGCAGTTCGGGATGCTTCTTGCAGAATTGAACATAAAACTGCAGTTGCTCTGTAGTTGTACGTTCGAATATTTTGCTCCTGAACTATAAGAAAATGTCTAAAATATGCAAAAATTAAAGAAATTATTTACTTACATTTTTTCGTTGAAATATTCTGTTTGTCTACAATTTAAATTTGTCACAATAAATATTTTGGCAATATTAATAAAGTAAAATAGCTTTTCACCATCGTGTGGGGAATTTCATAAGCTTTCTCCGTGTCACCTTTGATGTAGAATAAAATAACAAGAATGCATAAAAAGTGCATAGCACGGTCGGTGACAAAATGTCAATGACAGTCTATTGATACTTCAACGCCAGAATAGGGGTGTATATTTCATTTCCGTTTTATTAGAAATATATCGGTTTTACTCCTGTATACGCGGCTAAAGAAGTTTCACTTAAAAAATTAAGCAAAAATGTTCAGGTGAAAAATTTCTACAGGGCTAATAAATTTGAAAATGCTGCCAATTAGCATACATTTGGTGCCCTCTAATGAGCAGTAGTAAAACTACAAAGCAAGAGGAAAATTCAAATTCAATCCAGTGGGCGACGACAAAATTATTGTAAAAGGGATTTTTCTCAATTTGGCAGTATCAGTCGCCCCGGCTGAATGATATTTAAGTGTCCTTAAAGGGTAAAAAATTATTACCGGTCGACCATGGGACAAAATCCTTTAAATGGCCAAAATTAAACTTTTCAGTTGTAATAGTCACACACAGCATCGATGTTTTGTACCACAACAGCCGTTCTTGGATGACCTTCACGAAATTCGTTTTGGAGAGGACCGCGTTCAAACTCATTGCTTTTGCGTTTGCTTTTGTTTTTGATTTTTCTTTTGCTTTTGAATTTGTTTTTGCTTTTGATTTTGCTTTTGCTTCTGCTTCTGCTTTTGCTTTTGCTTTTGCTCTTACTTTTCCTTTTACTCTTGTCTTTGCTTTTGTTTTTTTATGTTTTTCTTTTGCTTTTGATCTTGCTTTCGCTTTAGTTTTTGCGTTTGCGTTTGCTTTTGTGTTTGCTTTTACTTTTGCTTTTTCCCTAGCCTTTGCCTTTGCCTTTGCTATTTTTCTTTTTTGCTTTTGCTTTTACTTTTACTTTTGCTTTTGCTTTTGCTTTTTCCCTTGCCTTTGCCTTTGCCTGTGCTTTTTTCTTTTTTGTTTTTGCTTTGCTTTTGCTTTTGCTTCTGGTTTTGGTTTTGGTTTAGCTTTTGTTTTTGTGTTTACATTTGATTTTGCTTTTACTATTGCTTTTGCTTTTACTTCTACTATTGCTCTTGCTTTTGCTTGTGTTTTTGCTTTTGCTTTTTCGTTTGTTTTTGCTTCTGATTTTGCTTTTGCTTTTCCTTTTGCTGTTGCGTTTGATTTTGCTTTTGATTTTGCTTCTGTTTTTGCTTTTGCGTTTTCTTTTGCTTTTACCTTTGATTTTGCTTTTGATTTTACTTTTGCTTTAGCTTTTGCTTTTGATCTTGATTTTGCGGTTGCTTTTGATTTTGATTTTGGTTTTGTGTTTGATTTTGATTTTGATTTTGATTTTGATTTTGATTTTGATTTTGATTTTGCTTTTGAATTTGTTTTAGCTTTTGATTTTGCTTTTTCTTTTAATTTTGCTTTTGCTTCTGCTTTTGCTTTTGCTATTGCTCTTTCTTTTCTTTTACTCTTGTTTTTGCTTTTGTTTTTTTATGTTTTGCTTTTGCTTTTGATCTTGCTTTTGCTCTAGTTTTTGCGTTTTGCTCTAGTTTACGTTTGCTTTTGTGTTTGCTTTTACTTTTGCTTTTTCCTTGCCTTTGCCTTTGCCTTTGCTATTTTTCTTTTTTGCTTTTGCTTTTGCTTTTGCTTTTACTTTTACTTTTGCTTTCACTTTTGCTTCTTCTTTTGCTTTTGCTTTCGCTTTTCCTTTTCCTTTTGCTTTTGCTTTTGCATTTCCTTTTGCTTTTGCTTTTTCCCTTGCCTTTGCCCTTGCCTGTGCTTTTTCTTTTTTGTTTTTGCTTTGCTTTTGCTTTTGCTTCTGGTTTTGGTTTTGGTTTTGCTTTTGTTTTTGTGTTTACATTTGATTTTGCTTTTACTATTGCTTTTGCTTTTACTTCTACTATTGCTCTTGCTTTTGCTTGTGTTTTTGCTTTTTCGTTTGTTTTTGCTTCTGATTTTGCTTTTGCTTTTGCTTTTCCTTTTGCTTTTGCGTTTGATTTTGCTTTTGATTTTGCTTCTGTTTTTGCTTTTGCTTTTGCGTTTTCTTTTGCTTTTACCTTTGATTTTGCTTTTGATTTAACTTTTGCTTTAGCTTTTGCTTTTGGTCTTGATTTTGCGTTTGCTTTTGATTTTGATTTTGGTTTTGGGTTTGATTTTGATTTTGATTTTGATTTTGATTTTGATTTTAATTTTGATTTTGATTTTGATTTTGATTTTGATTTTGATTTTGATTTTGATTTTAATTTTGATTTTGATTTTGATTTTGATTTTGATTTTGATTTTGATTTTGATTTTGATTTTGATTTTGATTTTGATTTTGATTTTGATTTTGATTTTGATTTTGATTTTAATTTTGATTTTGATTTTGATTTTGATTTTGATTTTGATTTTGATTTTGATTTTGATTTTGATTTTGATTTTGATTTTGATTTTGATTTTGATTTTGATTTTGATTTTGATTTTGATTTTGATTTTGATTTTGCTGTTGCTTCTGCACTTGTTTCTGTTATTTCTTTTCTGTGCTACATTAACCTTAGCGTCATGCATTAAATCTATGAAACGAATTTGCATTTTCGTTACACTAATTGGTTCTGTGTTAGTTGGCTAACCGTTATATCAACCGAGCTTGACGTTATATTTTTTTTTTATATTTTTATCACGTCCGTGTGGCGTCCGTGGCGTAGTTGGTTAAAGTGCGTGGCCTCTATGTCAACGAACCTGGAGACCCAGGTTCGAATCCCAGCAACAACAGAAAATTATTTGAATTAAAATAATTTTTCTGTACGGCCGCCACCTCTCTGCAGACAATGGCAAACCTCAGAGAGTTATCGAAATGCCATGTAAAGCTTCTTGAGAACAAGAACATTCCGTTCATTGCCGTTCGGAGTGGGCGTTAAACCTGTAGATCCGTTTCTCGGTCAATTTGTGTACAAACTTAATAACACGCCAAACACAATTGATCATAAGAAGCTAAGTCAAAGTCTTTTCAAGGGCTGAAATTACCAATTTTTTTTTTATATTTTTATCACATGTCCGAAAATCTCACATTTACGATTTATGCATAAAATTTACCATATTGCCAATAGTCACTGAGTTATAAGTACATGCAAAGTTTTTTCATTGTTGTTCCTTGCATTTCATTAAGTGGATGCATCCGTGGTGTTATGGCGCCAAAAAATTCTTGGAAAATTTTATACCCAACCAGTTAAACCAGCTTAGAATAAACTTATCAAGCTCGTTATAAGCTTTAAGCAAGCTTAGAAACGCAAGTTTAGAAAAAGCTTGAGATTACTATTGAGAAATGCTTATATGTTAGTAATTTTAGAATAAACGAAAACGATCTCTTATAAAAATATGAAGAATAAGTATTTAAAAATCTTTATCCAAGTGTTTTTAATCTTGAAAATGGGTTTCTTTTTGTATTGTATGTTATATATTTATAAGCTTAATCCAATCACTATTTCTACATGGCTGACTGGGTATTTTGTACTTGATCAAACATAATGGGTTAAAATAAAAAATAAGTGGAAATCCATGTTAAAGATCAACAAAAGATCAGTGAAAAGATTACAAGCTACTTTGCGCTCTCTTCGTTGTATTCCACAAGATTCACACTTTTTTTATGGATGCTCTCTGTATTCTTCTTGTTCGTCTATCTACTTTGTTTACTTTTTCAACTTTTATTTCCATATTGTGAATTATTATATTTGGTGTCTGTTGCTCACTAAGTAGTCAAGAGCCAAGCAACAGTCAGCGAAATTCTTCTGTGTAGTACTATTGTTTGGGTTCGAAATTTTTTTTTTTTTCTGTATTATGTGTGAGTTCGGTACAAATTCAGTGAACGTTATGGTATTGAAACTGTGCTCAGCACTATACAGTTCAGTGATCTTCGCGATGTTGCCACAAATTGACGCGTTGTGAGCACTGAAGGGGATTTATTTTTCGGTTTCGAAATATATTTTTGTGTTATTTGTTTTATTTTTGTGTACTTGAATTAAAAAGAATTCAAAGTTTTGAATTTGCATGTGCTGTTGAAATATTGGAGGTGTATAAAGTGCGACAACATTAAACATATATAATAAATAAACTTTCAGACAAACAAAAATTAAATAAACTTTCGGATATCTTCTAATGATGTCTATAGATATGATCGAAAAAAATTTCATTTTTCTTTCCAACCCTGAAGAGTTACTTAGATTAATTAATATGAGAGTTTTTTCCTGAACTTTTGTTTTATTTTCTCATTTTTTACTGCATTTCCTCTAATGTTTTAAGTATATACATAAATATTTTGTCATCTAAATGTGATTGTTTAAAAATGCCATTCCCAAAATCCGGTCTGTACCAAGTTATTCCAAATCATTCCCACAGTTGTTTCGTATTATGACTAGTTCGCTCTGTCTTGCATTCTCTCCCGCTCTATCATTCCATATAAAACTCTCCTAAACTCATGCCGCTTCACTCTTGCCGTCCTTAGTTTATGTTTTATTTTTGTTTTGTGGTTTTTATTTTGTGTGGGTTCGTCGAAGACACAAAAACTGGTTTTTATTTTTTTGTTGCTGTTTCTTTGTTCCTTCTTGCTTCTTTTTTTCCATAACAAATGAAGGAATAATGCAAAAATCTGTAATATTTCTGTTTTCTATCCGAATTTCTGTTTCTCCGAATTCAATTCCGGTCTTTTTGGTATAAATATTTATGCTACTTTTTTCTCCTATTTCATTTTATCAATTCTTGCTGCGCTACATTTTATTTATGTTCATATTTTACATACATATTTATATCCCATAATCAGCAAGATGGTCTAATTTAATTTTTTTTGTTGTTGCAATTACTTCTCGGCATATTTTGTATGCACTTATCTTATGAAAATCTGTTTTTCATATCTGTCGGAATTTTCCCTTATTATGGAATAACTCGACTTTGCAATATAATGTTTATAGTGTTGCATTACCTTAGACTTTCATCTTTAAAATTGTTTTAAGTGCATTTTTAGATATAATAGCGTGTAGATATTATGAAACAAAATTCTGAAAATAAAAATTAAATATAACAGTTTTATCGCGTAATCTATAAAAATAAAGTAAATATATGTATTGAAAAAAACAATCAAAATTTTTGTGCAAAAAAAAAAAAAATAATAAGAAAATCATCAGAAAACCAATCACAATAATAAATACTGTGAAATATATATAAACACCAAAATCAACAACTTCAACAAGTACCACAAACATCATCACCAAAAGATCAAAATGTTTTCATCCACAAAAGCCCCAATAATCCAATCAGGGTTGCGGTCTCAGTCCTTCTCGCTGCTTCTCGTTTCTCTGGCTTTGCTGACATTTTGCGTACAAAGCATATCCTGCGATTATGAAAATACATGGAATTTTTACTACGAACAACCGTGCTGCGGCAACGAGCCATCGAATTATGTCAAACACAAGCGAGGTAAAAATAATAAAAAGCATTTAATATTATTATAGAAAAAAAATTAAAAAAAAAAATATGCAATGCAAGTAGGAAAATTCCCAGTTTCAGAAAAATAATTCTGAAAAAACGCTACTTTTATATTATTTTATTGTTTTTTAAATGAATTCAAATGAGAAAAGAAAAATATATTAAATACAAAAAACTTTTGTACCATTAGTAATGGCAGAAATATGACCAAATAGTTATTATTTTATCAATATCATTTACTAAGCTTCTTCTTCTATCGACATTTATTTTTATATACCACATTTTGTATTTATCTTAGCACAATGTGGTATTCAAGAGAATCTGAGTGATGTTTCCATAACTTTGATCTATTGTATACGTACAACAACAAACAAATGGACAACCCAATATTTTACATCTTTACATATCATGAATTCCATGTCACGCACTGTTACAGCTTGCGAATAATTGCAACTGATTTACTTAAGAAGACATTTTTGCGAAAACTGGTTTGCAATTTTTATTAATTAATTTTACGGTCTATTTAAAATGTGTAAAGGTTTTATGAATCCACTTATGAATTTCGGTGATATTAAGCAAAATGTAGCGTACGCACGTGCTACAAAATTTTCCCCTTAAAAATTTGATGTCAACTTCTATCTGAAATTTCTGCGAATTGACTTTAGATAGAATTTTCATATTTTTTTACAGCAATAAGAGGTTATCCTAGATTATATTAGTAGTTAAATTATTTCAAAAAAAAAATTATAAAACAATTTTTTCAACTTTAAACACCGTCACGCACATGTTACATTCGTCACGCACAATTACACCGTACGTTCATATTACTGTTACCTTCGACCATATTTACTAAAAACTGAAATACAAAACAAAAGGATTAAAAATTTCTTATTTTCTTTTTTTTTAATCTCTTTTATGTCATGACTAGGTACATTTAAGAAAAAATTTGAAAATCAATTATTTTAATCGATAAAAACTATTCTATTCTATTCGATCCAAAAGTCGATGCTCTCAATCACTGGAATTGAAGGAGCTGGAACTTTGGGGACTTTTCAAATTCTTCAACAGATTCCATGTGGACTTATTCAGGTGTATTCTCATTTCTTATGCAAAGAAATTCGCCTGGTCTTTGAGAGAGTACCCGTAAAGGCTGCACCCGTACATCACCAAGTTCAGTGTTTTTGTGAATATGATTCCTTAAAATGGATTTATTTGAATAATAATTTATATTCCGATTTATTTTAACCCTTAAATGCCCAACAACACCGATATCATTAAAATTATGTTGTGCTATGATGAATGATCCCCTTAACATGACCCCGTTTTTATTTTTTTTGGAAAACATTTTTGTTTAAAGAAAACATGGTTGTATACAGTGGGCATTCTGACGTATACCATCAATCAGCTTGGTTGTAGGAGTTCAAGGCAAAAACGTGGAAAACGATTCTTTTTATGATTACTCTAAATTTGTTTGTTAAATGATACTCTAAAATTGTTAATAGTTTAAAAGGTATTTCATGTCAAAAAGCGAATTTTCCGTAAAAATTAAAAAAAAACTATTTTTTAATTTGACGGTCAATATTTCCCAAACCAACAAAGTTATGCCAATAATTAAATTTTTGTTTTATATTTAAAATTTTCTGAGTGAAACTAAATATCCAGCATATTAATTTTTGCAATATTTTAAAATAAATAGCTTATTTTCTCGGCTGTATCCAAAAAGATACTCTGGGCATTTAAGGGTTAAATTAAATAAAGCTCACTTATGAGAATTCATATTGACACTTGTCAATAGTTAACCGTCAATTTAGACGTTTGACCGTCTAATGCTGATGTAAGGATGGAAATTTTTTAAATGAAGGTTGTATTAATTTCAATTTTTTCGAGTTGTTTTATTTTTGGTCACTTTGCTATATATGAGACCCCCCATATCATTACTGATCGTAATACATTTTAAAGTCCCTCCTCCCCCCCTAAATTGGTAACGTTATTTATGAACGACCAAGTAGTGTATAAAAACTACATTGTTGTATAGAAAAAAGTGTAACATGTGCGAAACGCGTGGAATTTTTTTCAATGGAAATAGTAAAAAAAATGTTTTTCAATCTGGTTTGCCATCTCAATATCCACACATAACAGCATTTTCCGCAAAAAATTTCTTATATAAGAGTCTGCATTGAAACATATATCAATATTGTCACGCACCTGCTACAAATTTTCTAAATTTATTTAACTGCTCTTACCACGGTATGTCGTTGATAATTATTTATTCATATGTATGTATGATTATTAGGAAAATATTAAAAAAATTTGAAGCAAATATTTTTTTTTTATTGTTGTAATAAACAGCGCACGCCCTCACGGCAAATATCAAAATAAAACTGCAAAATTTTCGCTCAATTTATTCACCACGCGAAAGTAAAAAAAAACACAGAAAAACTACCGTTATCTTGAAAAATTCAACTTAAAACGTGTTGTCCGAATTCGATAGAATATATTGTATATAGTTTCTCTTCTTTCTTTACAATTTGATTTTTGACCTATGAGCAGTGTTGCCAGTCTAGCCTTTTTGAGGCTAGATCTAGCCTTTTTTACTATCGTCTAGCCTCGAAAAATACCATCTAGCTTCTAGCCTTTTTTTAGCCTTTTTTTTGTTTCGTTCTAGCCTTTTCTAGCCTTTTTTGATATGTTGCTTAAGATGTATGGACCAGAAATCTGCATGAATGGATCCATTTGTTGTTTCAAGTTCCTTTAATTTTTCAACTCCTGCAAGTCGAGGCAGGGAAACAACAAGTTTGCGTGAATCATAAGCAGCAAGAATTAAGTTGCCAAATGTAGAAAACTGGAAATATAGAAACTTGAAATGTAGGGAAAAAGTAATTATTTTGCCTACAAATTGTTTATTTTCAAGTCCGTGGAAATAATTAACCCTTGGTATCACAACGGGCCAAACTGGCCTAAGTGTGTCTCATAGGAGACAGCCACGTCAACCTAACCTAACCTAAGTCTGTTTACGAAGTTCGATAATAACTTTGTGTGGTCAGTGCAAACTTCGTTTCTCGAGTTAAGAATACAGTTTAACTGTTTTCTTTTATGTTTGTGTTCTTTTTGTTGTGTTTTTATTTAGAGCACCTGAACAGGAGCTTTAAGTAGGGCCGGAGGGGGTTAATATGTATGACCGACCCCCATTACTTTTGCAAAAGGAACATTTTTCCCTTGGGGACCTATTCCCTCCGACCACTCCGTAGGGGTTAATTGATTTCGTCACTTTGTATAGAAAAGTAAATATAAGTAGACGCTCGTCAGTGGCTTTTTGCGGCAGCGCAGTCGCGTGGACTTGAAAAGTAGAAAGCTTGATTTTTTTCTACCAATTAATTTAGGGTAGAAACAAAATAGAATAAAAGGTATAAGTCAGACTTTTATTAAAACAAAATAGAATAAAAAGTCTGACTTATGATTCGTTTTTCAGAAGGTAGTCTTGGCTTTTAGGGTAGAAACATATCAAGTTTCTACAAGTCAAGTCAAAACTGGATTTTTTTCAAGTTACTTGATTTTCAATTGATTTGTTGCAGATTTCTGGTATGGACCCAGTGCAGCCCTGTGCTCTAAAAATTATATATTTTGCAGTACTTCATAAATGAAACTTTATTTCAGTTGGAAATGGAAAAAACAAATATTCTTTGCAATTCTGGTTTCCATTTACTATATATTTCAATAAAGTTTCTAAAGTCATACAAGAAATGAGTTAGAAAATAGGTGATTCTAATGATAAAACTGAAAGTACTTCCAGCTCCAGCAATGGGGCTTCGTCTAATTAATGGAATTTGAGGAGCCCAGTGCAAGCAAGAAAAATCTGAAAAAGTCGAAAAATACGGTTTTGACACTTATTATATATGTATTTGAGCTTGAAAGACTGAATTCAATTTTAATCAATTTCAAATATGTTTTGTTCTTGTTATTATTTTATATCATATTCATATAGTATGTAAATATATAAGTACTTACGTATATTCACAGAGTAAAAAATAATGTAAAGAAATCTAGCCTTTTTTTAGCCCTTTTTTTTAAGCCATCTAGCCTTTTCTAGCCATTTTTTAAAGCCCATCTAGCCTTTTTCCCCAAAAATTTCTGGCAACACTGCCTATGAGGTTGACTTTTTCGTGGAATTCGTGATATAAGAATGCTGCTGGCAAAAACCTATATTATACCAACAATGCTCTATGGCTGTGAAGTGTTTGCTAACTGTGACAGCTCAAGTAAACGTAAATTAAACGTCCATTTCAATAATATTGCTCGGTACCTATATGGGTTAAAAAGAAGAGATCATGTCTCTCATTATGCTAAGAAAATATATGGCATGACCTGGAACCAATGATGTGATTTGGTGGGATTTCGGGCTCATTTTGGGATATTTGGCCAATTTGAGAACGTGTGGGATTTTTGATACTTAGGTGGGATTTTCTACTGTGTCATAATTTTGAAAAGTTTAAACTCTTTACAAAAGAACTGGTTGGCATCACTTTTTGTAATATTTTACTATTGTTCGTTCAATTGGTGTTTCATTGATTCAAATATGTAAGAAAGGGATATGTATATTCAATAGGCCCGTAATTTGATTCTGATCAAATGCATTCATCTGCACTGGTTTTAAAAGCAGTATAAATTTGTTTGCCGGATGAATGCAAAATAGTTTTAACTCTCTACTGCACAGGAAGACATATATGGCTTTTCATTTTAAATTTCGAATTTCCAACGGATTTTAGCAGTTACGAAAAAAATTAGTTATTTAAATGCATTAGTAGACACTTGTGATTATGTGGCGAATATTGTTGTCCATCAGCTGCGAAGAATATGTCAGTTAGTTTATCAGTGCGTGTTGTTAGTTTGTAGCTGGAAGGAAACCGAACCGTGTGTACAAGGAAGGCGACTTACCTTTTTTGGGAACGGCCAGAGGCGATATCAACAATAAAATATAAGTTTAAAATTAATAAAAGCACCATATATGGCAATTATTTTTAAGGTTGAAAAAGCTAGGAATGCATACGAATGCATTTGCATATATGGCAAATTTATTTTTTTTTAGAAAATGAACCTACTTTTCTTAAAAAAAGGTTCTTTACGTATCTAATTATTCCATTAAAAATATAAATCTAACAGAAAAAAAAATTCTTTTTTAGCTGGATCATAATGCGTGCAGTAGAGGGTTAAGAGATATAAGAATATGTCGGAAAAATTGGAGTGTTTTTTTTTTTGTATGAAGCGAATTTCTGCAGAGAGAAAAAAAAAGCAGATAAAATCCTAGAAATATTAAATAAGTCTGAAATAAAAGTATATTTTTATTATTTAAAGAACTTATTGGTACATTTTAATAGATAGATTTAATGCTTTATTTCAAGCAAATGAACTACTAATACATAAGCTTTATAAAGAATCTAAGCAGGTGTTGATTATTTTAGGAAATATTGTTTTAAATAAGGACACTGTAAAAAAAATTCAATCAGGAGAAGAATTGTCCTATGAGGAAGCTCAAGAGAATTTGTCTTCAGATGAAATTCTCAAATAAAAAACAAACTGCGGAAATTTTATAAAAAAATGTTTTGCTAAGTTGCTTAATAAATTTCCGATAAATGATAATTTCTTTTAAACTTTAGAATTGTTAGACCCTTAAGTTGTTTTAGATTAAAAAAAAAAAAACAAAATATTCAAAAGATTTTTCTTTCCTCTCGAATTTGTAGAGTTAAATAAGTATTCCCTGGAGGATGAATGGAATGACTTGTCTTTTTTATTTAATGACCAAAGCGATTATACTGTTTTTGGAAAACTGTTTCAAGCAAAAAATTCAGATTTTAAAAGTTTTTATGTGAATATACCTATAAAATTTGTTTTCCTTGGTTTCGTTAATAAATAAACTTATATAAAAAGTTTCTGATGATTATTTCCTTTCATAAATTGTATACAAAAACGTTATTGTGATAAATATTTGGTGATATTTTTTGTGGGTTTTTTGTATCATTTTGGTGGGATAAACAGGTTTAAATGGGGATGCGATCGGGATTTTTTACTAAATCAGAATATCATCACTGCCTGGAACTCTGTTCGTTTTTGGAACGGTCTTCCTAATAATCTTAGATTTAGCAATAACGCTGTGCAATTCAAAAATAAATTAGCTTTGCATTTCTCTTCGTTGTAATAAGAAACGAATAATAAGAATAAGAAGGGAAAATAGATAAGGATCCCTATATCGATTCCATGTGAATTTGAAAATTTATGTTGTTCAAACAATTCCTCTCTTCTAAGATATTACTATTTCCAAGATGTCTTAAATTCACTAGTTTTAAGTTTTATAATGTATGTATGTTTAATCTATACCTAAATGTTATAAATGCTTTGTACTGCTATGCTGCCAGTACTGGCATAAAAGGTTATTTAACTTTGTTTTGCTGGTTATTCAAAAGAAATAAATAAATACAAATAAAATAAATAAACAAGCTAGTCGCAAGAAGGCGAAGACCCAAAGAATAACCCAGCAGAAAAATTACTCACCCTTCTCTAACAGTGGTCGTAACTCAGACCGGAATTTCTCGAAGAAACCGGGTCTCCATTTGAATATCCCCACATTTAGTGCGTAAGGATATTTTAAGTTTGTCATGCGTTTATATAGTCCATAGAAAAAGAAAATGATGTGAATAAACTCTTGATCACTATCAACTCCTGAGTCTCTTAAGCTTAATATCCATCTGTCGTAATGAAATTTATTGTATGAGTCTTATACTTAAAAAATGAAAATAAAGTTCGAAAATGAGCTAAATCTATTGAAAATCACGATTTTTACCTCAGAGTGACTATATGGTAAAATTATGTCTATATGGAAATTTAATGTTAAAATCCAGGGATTGTAATTATTATAAGCGACTAGCTTTTCCCGGTGCGCGTTGCTGCAACAGCAATTATATCGCAACATAATAATTATATTCGAAACTTTTCTTAGACCCATAGTTTAACACCACTGTCATTTTCCACGGCCCGTTACAGTTTCCCAGTAGCAGGAGATCACCAAATAGTAACTCCATTTTGAGTTCATTTGTAAGTACTGCTACTTTTACTTTCAAAGCTATTCGATAATACTAATTTTAATTGTATGGGCGGAGCCACACCCCCTTATATTGCCCATCCCAGTTTTCTAGTAGATGGACATTACCCAGTTTTAGTACAGTTGCCGACAGTGAGCATACAAACTAAATTATCAAAATGTTGCCAAATCGACGAAAACCTTAAAATATAGCATTTTTATTGATTTGTGGGCGGTAAAAGGGGGTGTGACAGAAATTTCAACCATATCGTACTTGAAAAAAATGTACTGCCAAAATTTCACCTCTATCGGCTCAGTAATTTTGAAGTTTCCAGCCATCACATAGACAGCGTTTTGCTTTTTGTATATATAGATTATTGGCTATAACTTTTAATTGGTAAGAGATACTAAGATAATTTTTTCTAAAAAATTAATTTTTTAGCTTGTTTATTTTTTCAAAAATATAAAAACACAATATTGAAAAAAAAATTTTGTTCGAAAAAATCAAGGGGTATGCCTTGTTTTTTTAATCACAAAAATGGTTTTTAATTTTTGCGTAACATTGAAATAAGCGAATTTGAATTTAAATTATTTTTACAACAAAAACAAATTTTTATCATTTTTTTGAGGAAAACTCCAAAATTTCAGACCTTTTTTGAAAAAAATATTTAAAATATATATATACTCAACTAGCGGTATTTGCGCAATAATGTTTTTATAGTACTTTGATGAAGCCTTAAGGCAAAAAAAAAATTCAACAAATTGTATAAAAAAGTGTATGAAAAAGCAGCGGAGATATTTGAATCGAAAGTCACAAAATTTAATTTCTGATTGTGTTTTTCTAATTATTGAGCGCGATGTTGCATTATTTAATGCGTTGTATCGCATTTAATATCGTTGTAGTAAAATTTTTCATAGTTTTCAAGATATGTTCATGTTTTTGATGTCAAAATAACGGAAATTTTTTAATTTTACTAAATTTAAGAAATATTTTATATTGTGTAAATATTTGCATATTTAACAACTAAAAATATGCGATTTTGTAAAAATTTGTACTACAGCACCATCTGGTGTCCAAGGTGGTTAAAAGAAGATACTGTCAAAAACTCTTGGTACCTGAGAACTACTATATACCAATTTTTATTTTAATCGCATGAGCGGTTTGTGAGTTTCAGGTGGTTTTGCAAAAAATTTGTACTACAGCGCCCTCTGGTGTTCAAGATAGGTAAAAAAAAGTTCAGCAAAACACTCAACGTAAATGAAAACCACTGTATACCACTTTTTATTCTAATCGAATAAGCGGTTTGTGAGATTTAGGCAGTTTTGTAAAAAATTTGTATTACAGCGCCCTCTGGTGGATAAAAGTTGATATCCCACAAACACGCACCGTACCAAAAAACTTCCATTCCATATACAAATTTTCATGCTAATCAGATGAGTACGACATTTAGTTCAAAAGCAATTCGATACCATAAATTTGGCCTGTGTGGGTAAATTCCCCCTTGTCTAATGTTCGCTCAAATATATAGTAACTACCTCTTGGGCTCATAACGTCTACATATCAAGTTTCACTATTAAAACATATAATCTCAGGAATAATAATGATTTTTAAAAAGTGGGCGTATATATAGTTAGACCACGCCCAATTTTACTATAGTTGCTGACAGTAACCATACGAACTTATTTACCAAATTTTAGTCTAAGTAATAGGACCAAAAAAGTCTTAAATATAGCATTTTTATTGATTTGTAGGCGGCAAAGGGGATATGGAAAAAAAGGGATATGGAAAATTTTTACTATGCCTATATTTTTCGCGCGAATGCAAACTAAAGTGAGACTTGACAAATTATTCCAATATTCCATTTATTTTCAATTTCCCTTGCAAATATTTCCCCATATACTCCATATGTGCGCATCTGTATTTTTTCACACCTGTATTTTGTAAAAGTTCACTAAAATGCCTATAATTCATGAACCAATACACATACAAATACCATTTATGCATAAAACCTTCGTATTGACGTCACCTTTCATGGGAAATTTCCTGACGCATTGCAGAGAATATCGATTTCATACACAATGCAACTTATTTTTATATATATAAGATATCCAAAAACTCAGAGTTTAATTATTATTGTCGATTTTTTTTTTATTGCTCCACAATAAAAATTATTTTATGATTTTTATTTTTTCGCTCAGAAATAAAAGTTATTTTTTGATTTTTATTTTTCTGTTCATCAGATAATATCGCTCGTTTTCTTCAATAACGTTACAATCCAAAAAACATAAAAATTGAGTTAATTACACAGCAACATTCGTGTTACCATGATCTATGCTGTGTACAATTTTGGTAACGAGATCTTCACGTATTCGATGCTTACCGCGTAAGCATGATACAATTATACAAGGTAGGAGTGACAGTTCTTTCGTCTTGTACCAATTGTCAAAAATAGTATAATTTAGATAACGAAAAAAGTAAAATAGAAAATAGAAAATTTATTTGGGAAGTTAATATGATTTGATCTCCAAAAAAAATCTAAAGGTATCATTGAAATTCTGAAATTAAAGTGTTTTCAACAAATGCAATTCCTGGAAATGCATTTCACATACGATTCGATGAATTTATTTGAATAAACAAGTTCATTAGAAGTTTTTCTCCTACAGCACTTAATTTATGAATGCATTCATAAATAGAAAAACTCTTGTGTATTATTACCGGTAAATCGGGCAGCATTTGTATACTGCGGCTTAAATGTTTCAATATATGCAATAGTTATTGAATATTTTAAGCACAAGCATATCTCTGTGCTTATAGGTCGTTATTTATTTTTCATAATTTATTGATTATTCCGTATAATATTGAAAATTACACAAAATGTTTTTTTTTCTTTTGCTTTTAATTGCATTTTTATTGATTTTTAATGCACGAATTATATGCATATAAATACAGTATTTAATCAACCATAATCGTTGGCAGCGATTTAAATTTATTGTTCTGCCCTTACAACAATAGCTCATTACAATTGTGCGTTTGTTCACAAGCTCAGCAAGCGGCATGGTATTTATACACTCTGTCGCATAATTTTTTGGTCTGTTGCAGAAATACGCAAAAATTATAAATAAAAATCAATTGACAGTAAGTGGCTTAAATTTTTAAAAAATGTTTTCCGAAAGTGTTTTCGTCGATTTTATCAGAGCACCGCAAGAAAAATGTTGTAATTCTCCGCAGTAAGTACAGATATGAGGTAGTTAGTTATTGACGATGAAAAGTAACATCCTTGATTTATTGCAGTATATTCTTGTTCAAAACAGAGTTGTGTGAAATGTCAACTTATGATTTTGTATTAAAAAATTTCAATGCCCTGTTTCCCCAATTTTTTTTTTCGTAAACTTACCTGAAAATGTCGTAATGAGTCATTGCGTATAAAAATATTATTAAAAATATGTTGAAAAAATAAATCAGAAGCGAACAAAAGAGAAATGTTTTACCATTAATCATTCTATCGACATCGCTATGTTATTAAGTACACTTCCAAAAACTGAAAACTTGTTCCATTTTTTTGGTTATAAATAACAAAATTTGTTGTCAAAATTAAATTGCCTTAATTAAGATAGTTTGCGGGGATAAAAAGCATGTTATAAGCTAATAGGTTTTATTATAATGCAGAGTTTTATTAAAATTAAAGAAAATTTAAAAATAATATCAAATACACAAATAAAAAAAAAACATATTTTATTACTTCGTTAAACAACAAGATGAGTTTCAAAGCATGTTTTATATAAAAAAAAAAAAAAAAAAACAACAAGATATCCCAACCAAGATATTGTTGGAATGTCTTATTTGGTGTAAAAAAGATATTCCTTGCTGAAACAGAAATCGCCTAAGCGTGGAATTTCGAAAAAAACTGTTTTTATTCGGGTTATTATTATTGCTAGCAATTTCGTATAATGCATTAAGTATAAAAAAAATGCAATATTGGTGCATGGAATTATTACTCAAACAGTATATATGCTATTGTAAATTTTATTTTATGACTACAACCTGACCAAATATGATAAAAAAAATTAAAAACACAGAGACAACCGTTTAACGTTGTGAAAATTGAATTCAATTCAATAAAATTTCAAAATTCAAAAGAATTGAAAAAACGTTGCATGGAAGTATAGTATGAAGTATGATGTTGATGTTGATCTTGATATTGATGTTGTTGTTGTTGTTGTTATTGTTGTTATTGTTGTTGATGGTGATGTTGATGTTGATGTTGATGTTGATGTTGATGTTGTGTTGATGTTGATGTTGATGTTGATGTTGATAATGTTGATATAGATGTTGATGTTGATGTTGATGTTGATGTTGATGTTGATGTTGATCTTGATGTTGATGATGATGTTGATAATGTTGATATAGATGTTGATGTTGATGTTGATGTTGATGTTGATGTTGATGTTGATGTTGATGTTGATGTTAATGTTGATGTTGATGTTGATGTTGATGTTAATGTTGATGTCGATGTTGATGTTGATGTTGATGTTGATGTTGATGTTGATGTTGATGTTGATGTTGATGTTGATGTTGATGTTGATGTTGATGTTGATGTTGGTGTTGATGTTGATGTTGATGTTGATGTTGATGTTGATGTCGATGTTGATGTTGATGTTGATGTTGATGTTGATGTTGATGTTGATGTTGATGTTGATGTTGATGTTGATGTTGATGTTGATGTTGATGTTGATGTTGATGTTGATGTTGATGTTGATGTTGATGTTGATGTTGATGTTGGTGTTGATGTTGGTGTTGATGTTGATGTTGATGTTGATGTTGATGTTGGTGTTGGTGTTGGTGTTGGTGTTGATGTTGATGTTGATGTTGATGTTGATGTTGATGTTGATGTTGATGTTGATGTTGATGTTGATGTTGATGTTGATGTTGTGTTGATGTTGATGTTGATGTTGATGTTGATGTTGATGTTGATGTTGATGTTGATGTTGATGTTGATGTTGATGTTGATGTTGATGTTGATGTTGATGTTGATGTTGATGTTGATGTTGATGTTGATGTTGATGTTGATGTTGATGTTGATGTTGATGTTGATGTTGATGTTGATGTTGATGTTGATGTTGATGTTGTTGTTGATGTTGATGTTGATGTTGATTTTTATGTTGATGTTGATGTTGATGTTGATGTTGATGTTGATGTTGGTGTTGGTGTTGATGTTGATGTTGATGTTGATGTTGATGTTGATGTTGATGTTGATGTTGATGTTGATGTTGATGTTGATGTTGATGTTGATGTTGATGTTGATGTTGATGTTGATGTTGATGTTGATGTTGATGTTGATGTTCATGTTGATGTTGATGTTGATGTTGATGTTGATGTTGATGTTAATGTTGATGTTGATGTTGATGTTGATGTTGATGTTGATGTTGATGTTGATGTTGATGTTGATGTTGATGTTGATGTGGATGTTGATGTTGATGTTGATGTTGATGTTGATGTTGATGTTGATGTTGATGTTGATGTTGATGTTGATGTTGATGTTGATGTTGATATTGATGTTGATGTTGATGATGTTGATATAGATGTTGATGTTGATGTTGATGTTGATGTTGATGTTGATGTTGATGTTGATGTTGATGTCGATGTCGATGTTGATGTTGATGTTGATGTTCATGTTGATGTTGATGTTGATGTTGATGTTGATGTTGATGTTAATGTTGATGTTGATGTTGATGTTGATGTTGATGTTGATGTTGATGTTGATGTTGATGTTGATGTTGATGTTGATGTTGATGTTGATGTTGATGTTGATGTTGATGTTGATGTTGATGTTGATGTTGATGTTGATGTTGATGTTGATGTTGATGTTGATGTTGATGTTGATGTTGATGATGTTGATGTTGATGTTGATGTTGATGTGGATGTTGATGTTGATGTTGATGTTAATGTTGATGTTGATGTTGATGTTGATGTTGATGTTGATGTTGATGTTGATGTTGATGTTGGTGTTGATGTTGATGTTGATGTTGATGTTGATGTTGATGTTGATGTTGATGTTGATGTTGATGTTGATGTTGATGTTGATGTTGATGTTGATGTTGATGTTGATGCTGATGTTGATGTTGATGTTGATGTTGATGTTGATGTTGATGTTGATGTTGATGTTGATGTTGATGTTGATGTTGATCTTGATGTTGATGATGATGTTGATAATGTTGATATAGATGTTGATGTTGATGTTGATGTTGATGTTGATGTTGATGTTGATGTTGATGTTGATGTTGATGTTGATGTTGATGTTAATGTTGATGTTGATGTTGATGTTGATGTTGATGTTGATGTCGATGTTGATGTTGATGTTGATGTTGATGTTGATGTTGATGTTGATGTTGATGTTGATGTTGATGTTGATGTTGATGTTGATGTTGATGTTGGTGTTGATGTTGATGTTGATGTTGATGTTGATGTTGATGTCGATGTTGATGTTGGTGTTGATGTTGATGTTGATGTTGATGTTGATGTTGATGTTGATGTCGATGTTGATGTTGATGTTGATGTTGATGTTGATGTTGATGTTGATGTTGATGTTGATGTTGATGTTGATGTTGATGCTGATGTTGATGTTGATGTTGATGTTGATGTTGATGTTGATGTTGATGTTGATGTTGATGTTGATGTTGATGTTGATGTTGATCTTGATGTTGATGATGATGTTGATAATGTTGATATAGATGTTGATGTTGATGTTGATGTTGATGTTGATGTTGATGTTGATGTTGATGTTGATGTTGATGTTGATGTTGATGTTAATGTTGATGTTGATGTTGATGTTGATGTTGATGTTGATGTCGATGTTGATGTTGATGTTGATGTTGATGTTGATGTTGATGTTGATGTTGATGTTGATGTTGATGTTGATGTTGATGTTGATGTTGATGTTGGTGTTGATGTTGATGTTGATGTTGATGTTGATGTTGATGTTGATGTTGATGTTGATGTTGGTGTTGATGTTGATGTTGATGTTGATGTTGATGTTGATGTTGATGTCGATGTTGATGTTGATGTTGATGTTGATGTTGATGTTGATGTTGATGTTGATGTTGATGTTGATGTTGATGTTGATGTTGATGTTGATGTTGATGTTGATGTTGATGTTGATGTTGATGTTGATGTTGATGTTGATGTTGATGTTGATGTCGATGTTGATGTTGATGTTGATGTTGATGTTGATGTTGATGTTGATGTTGATGTTGATGTTGATGTTGATGTTGATGTTGATGTTGATGTTGATGTTGATGTTGATGTTGATGTTGATGTTGATGTTGATGTTGATGTTGATGTTGATGTTGATGTTGATGTTGATGTTGATGTTGATGTTGATGTTGATGTTGATGTTGATGTTGATGTTGATGTTGATGTTGATGTTGATGTTGATGTTGATGTTGATGTTGATGTTGATGTTGATCTTGATGTTGATGATGATGTTGATAATGTTGATATAGATGTTGATGTTGATGTTGATGTTGATGTTGATGTTGATGTTGATGTTGATGTTGATGTTGATGTTGATGTTGATGTTAATGTTGATGTTGATGTTGATGTTGATGTTGATGTTGATGTCGATGTTGATGTTGATGTTGATGTTGATGTTGATGTTGATGTTGATGTTGATGTTGATGTTGATGTTGATGTTGATGTTGATGTTGATGTTGATGTTGATGTTGATGTTGATGTTGATGTTGATGTTGATGTTGATGTTGATGTTGATGTTGATGTTGATGTTGATGTTGATTGTTGATGTTGATGTTGATGTTGATGTTGATGTTGATGTTGATGTTGATGTTGATGTTGATGTTGATGTTGATCTTGATGTTGATGATATTGATATTAATTGATGTTAATGTTTTTGTTGTTGTTGTCGTTTGTGTTATTGCCTTTGCTTTTTTTTATTTGATTCTCCAATGCTTGTTCTTTTCCTTTGCCTTAGCAGTTTGCAATTAATACATCAAAAGTTTTGTTCCTTAAAACTTACCGTCACGCCAATAGCCACTGAGTTAAAATTCCATGCAAAGTTTTTTCATGGTTGTAGCATCTTTACTGCATTATGTGGTTGCCACCCTGAAATCATGATGATAAGAATTTTTTTCGTATTTAAGTTGTGAGGCGTAATAACACTTCTATGCTGTCGTAAAATAAGATTTACCGTATCACGTTTCCTGAGTGAGTAATAATTCGTGGCGTCCGTGGCGTAGTTGGTTAATGTGCGTGGCCGCTAGTCAACGAACTTTGGAGACCCAGGTTCGAACCCCAGCAGCGACAGAAAATTATTTGAATTAAAATAATTTTTCTGTACGACCGCCACCTCTCTGCAGACAAAGGTAAACCTCAGAGAGTAATCAAAATGCCATGTAAAGCTGCAGACAAAGGCAAACCTCAGAGAGTAATCAAAATGCCATGTAAAGCTTCTTGAGAATAAGAACATTCCGTTCATCGCCGTTCGGATTCGGCGTTAAGCCTGTAGGTCCATTTCTCGGTCAATTGTGTACAAACTTAATAACACGCACAACACAATTGATCATAAGAAGCTAGGCCAAAGTCCTTTCAAGGGCTGAAATGGCCAATTTTTTTTATTTTTTTATTTAACGATATTACATTTCTGTTACATAAGCTGTTATATTCACGACCTGGTGACGTAAGAATTTTTTTTTATTTTTGTTGTAAGGCCAAGTATAAATCCTTCATATTCCTTTTTTAACATTAACCGCAGCTTATATACTCACCGAGTAAAAATTCAATGCAACGCCGCTGCATGAATGTTGCATTGTCGATCTTTGAGCGGCTCTCTCTATGTCCCCATGACATCAGAAATTTTTTGTCTAATTTTGTTGTGATCAAAGATTTTCATACGTAATTCAAATAAAGATCATGGTCAAGAGGTTTTTTGTGGGTTAACCCCGCACATAGGTTCTATAAAGTATTCCATTAAACATTTAAGTAAATCACTGTAATAAATTCATGCGTTAATGCAGGTTTATCTATTTTGCAGCTTCAAAAGTCAACGAAAGTAAACGACATAAAATGGAATTGCTGATAGAATATTCTTTTTGTTATAAAGTCCGGAAGATAAAGTGGAAATAGATGAAAAGTAATATTCTTGAAATAAAAACATACATTTTTTTACATTTTTTTTTTTGGATTAAATTTTTAAACTCGTCAGATTGAACGAAGCTCGTAATAATAGAGGTCATTAGAAGAGCTTCGTACTATTCGTAGTGGGATCAAATTTGGGCAGAATTATAAAAAAAAATAAAAGATTTTATAACTAACTGGCAGTTTTTTTAAACTTTATCCACAAAATATCTGCCTTAACCACATATCCTTGCAGATATCTGCATTAGAACATTTACCATATTTATTTATTTATTTACGCCCAGCATGTAAGAGTAAACAAAGCAAAACTCTCACCCACTCGTCTTGTCCTTGCCTTGCCTGGTCCTAACAACTTAAGCGCTTTCTTAATCGCATCACGTCCTTCCCAAGTACTTTGCCAGGATATTGCAGTAAATTTATAAGAATGCTTAGAATTGCATGCATGTTGTGCGGAATGTACCCGACAAACCCATTTCTGACGTTGGCTTCCGAAGAAGCAAGAGTTAAGCTGTGAGGATGCTCAGCAGCATCCTTGAACGTGAACGTGAACTCGTAAAATTCGCAAAAACTGGACATGAGCACAACAACAGCGGGCAATGTTACAGCAACCATGTAGTAGCAACAAAACAAGAGCAACAAACAAACAAACAAACAACCACAGGAGCACGATATCAACATCAACATATCCTTAAATAACAACAGCGACAAGAACAACAACAACAGCGAGAATTGAGCGAGTGGCACTAAAAAATGTGCTGCAAAATGTAAACATGCATTTCTTGGGCAGCAAACAACAAACATTCTACGAATGCAAACGGTGGCAACGTCAACCAGCAGCAGGAGCAGGAGCAGCCATTCAGCTAGACTAGAAACGCATAAATTATTCAACACTCTCTGCCAGCATGTAGAAATAAAAATGTCGGTAATTTTTTGCCATTTTAGTTTCTTCTTTTTTGCTTCCTTTTCTCGTTTTTTATCGTTCTTGTTACAGTTTCTTCTTGGAGACTCAATGAAAATGCCAAAAAATGTTGTCTATGTCGATTTCGTGCGAATGTTTTCAAAAATTCATACAAAGGCATTAAGTTCACGAAATTGTTGTCCTTTGAGAATGTTGCAGTAGTTTTATAATAGTTTGCGTACGTGTGTGAGTGTGTTAGATTGGGTAACTTTATACGTTGTTTTTTTTTTTTTTTAATAAAATGCTTAAAAGACACCAACTTACGTACTTTTTTTTTCAATTTTCAAATCCTTTGAAAAGCACAAAAAGAACATCTATTCAACTGTCTAACGTCTTGTCTCGTCGACTGGACATGAAATATTCAACATATGTTAAGTTTAAGTTAAATTGTGCTAGACATCCAATTGACTGCTACTTTAAGGAATAATCTAATATATAAAATTCTTCTGTCACGGGGTGCGTGATCGAACTCCTCCGAAACGGCTCGACCGATTTTCGTGATCCTTAGCGAGGATATTAGTCAGGGGTGAGAATCGAACAACATCTATTTTTCATCCCCCTAAAATAAGGGGGCGTGGCACCTCCCATACAACCCAAATCTACGGTAGCGAATAGCTCTGAAGTTATAGGTCGCATAGTATCGGAATTCGGTGTTCTATCTCAATTTACAAGAGCCGTTCCACACGTAAAATTTTATGGGCGTTGAATGTGGGGCGTGGCAATTTTTCAGCCAAATTTTCAGTATAACTTTCAAGCTATAAGTCACACATTAATGAAACTCGGTTAGAACGTTCTATTTAGTCGTGTCTTTCGACTTGCAAAATTGAGCCAGTATAGGCCAAAGGGGTGTGGCACCGCCCATACAATTAAAATTTATGATATCGAATAGCTTTGGAACTAAATGCCGTATAATAATGAAATTCAGTATGGAGTTGCCACTTGTTGATATATCTACTATAAAACTGGGATGGGTTTTGGAAAAAGGGGTGTGGCTCCGCCCATACACTTCAAATTTTTGATATCAGATAGCTTTGGAACTAAATGTCGTTTAACAACGAAATTCAGTATGGAATTAATATTGGGTGATATTCTTCTACTAGAAAACTGAGACGTCATTGAACAAGGAGGTGTGGCTCCGCCCATACAAGCCAAACTTGCGATATCGAATAACTTTGGAATTGTAAGTAGCACAGCCTCGAAATTTGGTTATCAATTTACACGAGTCGTTCCACTTAGAGATAGAGATAGAGTTAGAGATAGAGATAGAGATAGAGATAGAGATAGAGATAGAGATAGAGATAGAGATAGAGATAGAGATAGAGATAGAGATAGAGATAGAGATAGAGATAGAGATAGAGATAGAGATAGAGATAGAGATAGAGATAGAGATAGAGATAGAGATAGAGATAGAGATAGAGATAGAGATAGAGATAGAGATAGAGATAGAGATAGAGATAGAGGTAGAGATAGAGATAGAGGTAGAGATAGAGATAGTGATAGAGATAGAGATAGAGATAGAGATAGAGATAGAGATAGAGATAGAGATAGAGATAGAGATAGAGATAGAGATAGAGATAGAGATAGAGATAGAGATAGAGATAGAGATAGAGATAGAGATAGAGATAGAGATAGAGATAGAGATAGAGATAGAGATAGAGATAGAGATAGAGATAGAGATAGAGATAGAGATAGAGATAGAGATAGAGATAGAGATAGAGATAGAGATAGAGAGAGAGATAGAGATAGAGATAGAGATAGAGATAGAGATAGAGATAGAGATAGAGATAGAGATAGAGATAGAGATAGAGATAGAGATAGAGATAGAGATAGAGATAGAGATAGAGATAGAGATAGAGATAGAGATAGAGATAGAGATAGAGATAGAGATAGAGATAGAGATAGAGATAGAGATAGAGATAGAGATAGAGATAGAGATAGAGATAGAGATAGAGATAGAGATAGAGATAGAGATAGAGATAGAGATAGAGATAGAGATAGAGATAGAGATAGAGATAGAGATAGAGATAGAGATAGAGATAGAGATAGAGATAGAGATAGAGATAGAGATAGAGATAGAGATAGAGATAGAGATAGAGATAGAGATAGAGATAGAGATAGAGATAGAGATAGAGATAGAGATAGAGATAGAGATAGAGATAGAGATAGAGATAGAGATAGAGATAGAGATAGTGATAGAGATAGAGATAGAGATAGAGATAGAGATAGAGATAGAGATAGAGATAGAGATAGAGATAGAGATAGAGATAGAGATAGAGATAGAGATAGAGATAGAGATAGAGATAGAGATAGAGATAGAGATAGAGATAGAGATAGAGATAGAGATAGAGATAGAGATAGAGATAGAGATAGAGATAGAGATAGAGATAGAGATAGAGATAGAGATAGAGATAGAGATAGAGATAGAGATAGAGATAGAGATAGAGATAGAGATAGAGATAGAGATAGAGATAGAGATAGAGATAGAGATAGAGATAGAGATAGAGATAGAAATCATTTCCGCTACGACAGCAGCGCGTCGGGTATCAGCTAGTATATAAATAAAAATGTAAATGTATGTTTGTACAAAATCTCAAATCTGCGAAAGTTCTTCACCGATTGCCTTGTAATTTTGATACAAGCATTCATTTTAATAGAGTTGTGTTTTTATATAAAAAACTTTGCCACTCCCTCTCTTCCTGCCCACAAATCACTCAAAATCACGGTTTGGTTTGTATTAGAATAAAATTTGGTTATTTAGTCCGTATGGGTACTATCGGCAATTTTACTAAACATGGGCGTGATCGAAATATATCTACGCCCACTTTTCATAAATCATTATAATTCTGAATTGTACATGTTTTTACAGTGAATCTTGGTATGGAGGTGCTATTGGTGAAAGTGGTGAATTCTATACATATCTGTAGTATATTTTATATTTTTTATTTACTTTATACATTTATTTTATAGACTTTATAAATAAGAGCAAACATTTCCATTAATTATGGAACACAACGTCGCTCAAGTGGCTGCCTCGGCTGACTTCGCAGTAGCGCATTCTGTCACTCCAATTTTCAAAGACCTTGTTGATGGTTTCGGGCTATAGCTTACGAAATAATGCGCATACAACAAAAAGTTGTGAGTGCGTTTATGCTAGAAAATATCAAGTTCTCGAATGAAACTGTCGAAATTCATCTGGCAATACTTAGTGTCGTCAACGCTCAAGACTTAAAAGGCAAACCTCGTAATATCATTGCTTTCAGACAAAAAATATGTGCGTGTACACTTCGCAAGCAAAGCTCCCCAGCTTATTTATAAATTCAGCATCGAATAATTCCTACTGATCCGGAAAAACCTATCAAAAATCGCGCATTAAAGTCGAAATTTAAAAAGTATAAATATGTTCGTGTTCTTAATTGATATGAATAAATATCAACACCTCATTACCACATACATATCAACTGAGAACAAGCTATTATCGACGGCCTTAGGTAATTCTTTTCTAGTTTTAAAATGGAATGACTTAATACAAGCAAATTTCTTTAATTTACCTGCTATATTTTTAAAGCATTCTTGACAAAACCACAACAAAATAGCCGCTTTTTGAAAAACTAGTCTTTCAGCTTGAAGTCGTTACTGAGTCATGCATCAATAACCGAGCTAAGCTACCTGTTTGACTTATTGGTCACCTAAATATATGTTTGACTGTGTATGTTTGTATCAGCGCCCTTTAATCTCACGGTTGCACCTTCTGTACGGCACACATAAAATAATCAGCTCGTTAACGTCGTTTGTTTGTCTCACAGCAAACCTTAATAAAGACATTGAAACATTTTAATAGACTTATGAAACTTAAAAAAAAAAAAAACAATAAGAAAAAGGTACCTAGTAACCACAACGAAAAAGTGGAAAAAACATTTAAAAGAAGAGCGAACAATAAATGCCGCAAAGCCACAAATGATGAGAGACACTAGAATATACATATGTATATAAAAATAAATTTTCACAGAAATGCAATAAACTGAAGCCTAAGGGGAGTGGTAAATATTTTAAAAATACTCTTCAGAACCGTAGCGAAAACATCTGTTGTGTGCGCCGCATTTCGATGCGATACGAGACGATTCTGCAATTGATTTATGTTTGGATGTCGATGGGCCAGATAAAATGTCGAAACAGAACATGACGTAAAAAGCAGCTGGAAAAAAATGGCAAAAATGAGTAAAGAGACAAAAAAAAAAAAGAACAACGAAGTTGCTCTAGCGTTATATAAGAATAATAAACTTTTAATGGAGTTATTAATAAATTTTGTAACTGTTGTCACTCTTTGTCGACACTAATGTGCAATTTTGGAAAAAAAATTCAATTATTCTGTTCAACTGTCAACGGAGTAAAAGCTTAAAATTGTTACACAACGAACAATCGAACAAAATTGCAGGGCGGTATTTAAACCCACCGCGCTTGAGTCCTTGGCACCAAACTGATCTTAAGCCCCTTATTGTACTCGTTCTCCAATTTGTTGTTATTTTATTTGGTCCTCTTTTTTTATTGTTACTCTTCGAGAAAACCCCATTCTACTACTTTTTCTAAGTTGAAACAATGCAACATTGTGGTAAATAAACACGAACAGAGCAGCTAAAGTATTAAATGCATCGTTATGACACATATCATAATTGCGCCACGAAGGCACAAACATGTCATACACATTCTTTATGACTCTCTTAATATTGTGGAGTTATTTTGCTTTTTTTATTATCAACATAAAGACGTTTTCTGGAGTGTTACTCTTGAGACAAGGACGTTTTCTCCTAACAACAAGCAGGTAGCAATGAAAAATTCAATCTTATGTTACTTGCTCTGAAAACTGTTTTTCTCATATCTCATTGCACTACCAAATGGAGCATCAAGTTGAAGAACTCTAGTCGTAAATCAAATTTAAATGAACACATACGAGTATGTGCTGCAGCCAGGAATCAAAAGTATTCATGTGGCTAGTGAGTCTCAATTAAGAACTTAGAGAGGTGGAGGAAGAGATATAAGAACGAAAGGGAGCGCTGGTGTATTCCAAACAGGAATGGGTACAAGGGGGAACTGTAGGGATAATTGCCCTATCCCCTGAGTTTCGAGCGAAGGCTTTAATGCTAAGAATAATACTCCCTAATTAAGTGATACCTCCGAACAATACTATAAAACCAACTCTTGTAATGAAAAAAAAAAGAAAAAAAATTCCTATTTCCACTGAGACTAGGTGTAGATAAAGTAAATAACTCTGAAATTATTGTGAATTCAATTACTCGTAATCCAACACTTTGTTACTCCAATATCGAGTTACGAAAATACTATACCGTTAAACTTTAAAAGCTTGATAGGAATAGTACTCTTGTCGAAAACTATAAATGCTATAAAAAGTTCACTGAAATGAATCAGAGAAAAATCTGAAAAATCAGACCTATTTCTATGGATTTCTATATTTCTATGGACACCTCCCATACCCTGGTTGTAATTGATGAAGAATCTTGGTATTTGGAAGTCCACCTTTTGCCTTCGATCCTTACACCATCGTCTTACTTTTCCTAGTGGATTTATATGATCAAAATTTGTTGCCATCGTAACAACACTGTTATCTTTCAAGGTTCTATTGCGACTTCATTATTTTTAACCGACTTCAAAAAAGAGGAGGTTCTCAAGTTCGTTGGTTTGTCCGTTTTTTTTAAATGTATGTATGTACATCGATAACTCCTAAAGCACTTGCCCGAGTTCCGTAATTTTTTGTCAACTGTCAAGAAAAACACTGTATTTCAGTTAATATTGATACTAGGGTACTGAAATTTACAGTGAAAATACTGGGGTAGACACAATTATTACAAATTACGATCAATAAAGTGGGCGTTATTTGACAAAGGAGTGTGGTCATATTAAAAAAACACTGTATCTCGACTAGTATTGACACTAGGGTACCGAAATTTAGTACAGGGGTAGACAGAATTTTTAAAAATTACTTTAAATAAAGTGGGCGTTATTCGACAAATGGGTGTGGCAATATTAGGAACACACTATATATCGAATAATATTGACACAAAGGTGCTGAAATTTAGTGCATAGGTAGGCATAGTTATTACAAATTACAGTCAATAAAGTGGGCGTTATTTGATAAAGGGGTGTAGCAATATTAGAAAAACACTGTATCTCGAATAGTATTGACACTAGGGTACTGAAATTTAGTACAGGGGTAGACACAATTTTTAAAAATTACTGTAAATAAAGTGGGCGTTATTCGACAAATGGGTGTGGCAATATTAAAAACACACTATATATCGAATAATATTGACACTAGGGTGCTGAAATTTAGTACATGGGTAGGTACAGTTACTACAAATTACGGACAAAAAAGTGGGCGTTATTCAACAAAGGAGCGTGTCAATATTATGAAAATATTATATCTTAGTTAATATTGACACTAGCGTACTAATATTTGGTATGCAGGTAGGTGGGTAGGTAGAATCATTTAAAATGTGAGCGGGATTGTACACAGGGTGTGGCACTTTAAGGAAAGTGCTATATTACGGTTAATATTGATACTTAGGAACTGAAATTTGACACAGAGCTAGGCAGAATCATTATAAGGTACGGTAAGTAAAATGTGCGGGATTATGTAAAGGGCGTGGCACTACTTGTAAAGAAACAAATATGGAAAATACCCAACAAACTTTCAGGAATTAATAAAACAAATTTTTTAAGAACAAAGTTTCATGTTTGAAATTTTCCCCAAGAATAACTATTACATAAAATATTTCATATTCTCTAAAAAGGAACAAATAAAAACTTTTTAACAAAAAAAAAAACCGACTTCAAAATCACTATAAAGTAAAAAATAATTTTAAATAACTATTCCGAGTCACTTCTTGGTCATATTTTAAAAGCTATTTTTATATATTATAATATTGGAAATATTATCATTTTCATTTTTTCTATTTTGTTTTATTATCATCAATATATTAATTACTTTATGAACATAAAAGCTTTGAAGTCGGCGCTCATCTTTGACACACAATCATGATCTTTTACCATCCGTGCACTATTTGGTGCCTTGGTGACACTGTAGTAATTTTAAAAGCTTTGTATACATTAAAATTCTCACTAAACTGGTTTGGGTGAGCTTGTAAAGATCATATTGAATATGACAGAGTGTGTAACAGCTGCACAAATAATGCATGGAACACATTGGCTACATTCAGCGTACTCAAAAATTGCCAACTGAAAGAAAAAAAATCGCTAAGAAGCTTTAATATTCATAAAGTTAATAATATTTTTATGATAAAACAAATTAGAAAAAATTAAAATAAAAAGATTTCGACATAGTAAGATAAGCGCCGAGTTCAAAGCTTTTATGTACATAAAGCAATCGACTTTTTTGTGTTTTTCTTATATCTAGACAGTGGCTCATCGTCACTATCATCCCAATCCGAGTTATAACAATAACTCTCATCCTGTGGTCTTTGAACAACTTCAATAGTTCCCGCTGCATCAATCGGCATAGTTTCATCTATCAAATCATCTTCATTGCCTTCATCCTAGTCACTTCCAACAGCAAGGTTTGGAAGCACGACTAACATATCATAGTAAGCATCAACGTCATCGTTCTCCATTATCTTTAACGGCCTCCTCAAGTTGCAAAAAGTTGCCTTTAAAAATATTCAGATGTGTCATGCTGCAGACGTTCAAGAACCTGGTAAATAATAAAAAAAATATTACTGATCAGCCATTGACCCCAACTGGGGACAGTCCTATAAAACCTTTCCTTGTTGTCATATTTTTCACTTTCTGTTTATTTCAAATATAACACGCTTGTCCACACGAAATCGAAATATTATACATCAAGAATTACTAACTTTAAATCACTTGGTATAATTAAAAACAGTGAACATTTTTTACCAAACACAACCGAATCGATATCGAGATTATAAAACACTAAAAATAACACTTATTTGGCTCTTGGGACCACGTGTCTTTGTTTATAAATCACACGTAGCCTGCATCAGTCATATGTGTATTTACAATGAGAAATATAACGCTATTACTTATAGTTGTCTCCTTTTAAACAGGTGTCCTCATATGGGGACAGAGGGAGGTAATGGGTTAAAAAGTAAAATGCTGTCTGTGTGATGGCTAGTAACTTCAAAACTACCTAGCCGATAGAGCCAAAATTTTGGCAGTTGATTTTTTTCAAGTACGAGATGGTTTAGGGAAAAAATTTCTGCCACACCCCCTTTTACCCCTCAAAAATCATTGCAAATGTTATATTTTAGCCGTATTAGGCTTCAATTTGGTAATTTATTGTATTTTCTCACTGTCGTAAACTGTACTAAAACTGGGTAATGTCCATCTACTAGAAAACTAGGATGGACATTGTATAAGTGTGACTCCGCCCATATAATTACAATTTGTAATATCGAATAGCTTTGAAAGTATAAGTAACAGTACTTACATCCGAACTCAAAATGGAGTTACTATTTGGTGATGTACTGTTACTGGGAAACTAACGGGCAGTGAAAAATGACAGTGGTGTCAAACTATGGGTCTAAGAAAAGCTTCGAATATACTTATTATGTTCCCATATAGTTACTGGGTGTAGCAACGCGCGCCGGAAAAAACTAGTATGTAAATAAATTGATAATATTAAAGTAGCCTAAAATGTTCCCTTCTGTGACCCTAACTATCATATATGATACCACCTGAAAATCCTGAAGCAGAAACTTATTTCACATTTAATCGATAAATTTGCATTATTGTAACATCAAATCACTGTCATTCGAAAAAACTGCTTGAATTTAAAAATTTCAAAGGAAAAGCCAGTTGAACTTAATTAATTATTTTCCAATATTTTTCATGATAGCAGTCATCGAGAATATTCCAGCACATATTTTTTTTTTGTGACAAATCAAAAAATGTTTCATGCGCATCGATTTTTTTCAACAGAATTTAAAAAGAAAACTAAATCCGACCACATTAAATATCTTTAAGTAAGTCATTATTTTTTTTTTTTTTTTTCATAAATTTGCTCTTCATTCCGACGCCATTTATTCAAGCTTTTATATACGTTTCTTTGGCCCTTAGTTAAGTACCATATAGAGAGCATCATTCAAATGAACATCAACAACAAGGGCTGAGGAACAAGCAAGGCGTGTCAGTAACGCACTTTTAACGCATCCACTGCCGCCCATCAACAAAAGTACAAACTCACTCACGCATCCATCGTTACATTCCTACATCATCCATCCATCCCTAGTGACTGACTGCATGACTGACACAGTGTCAACAATTAAAACCCACTGACATGTTTTCATTTTATATACTCACATACTTGCAAGCACACAGGCGACAAAGTATTAACAAGAAAAAAAAAGAGAAGGTCCTTTATGTTTATCAAGTTTTTTTTCCCCACTATTTTTTTCTTGCTGCATTAACAACACCAACTCACAAATGACACAGAAATTGTTGGGGATGCGTTAA
Organism: Pherbina coryleti; assembly: GCA_943735915.1. Lineage (NCBI taxonomy): Eukaryota > Metazoa > Arthropoda > Insecta > Diptera > Sciomyzidae > Pherbina > Pherbina coryleti. Next base: position 23,029,887 of record OX030950.1, on the reverse strand, counting down.
AATTGAATTGACATCAAAAAACAACAATAGCCGGTATTCACTTTGACATTTTGTTCGTGTCATCCTCGTCGCAAAGTGGAACAACGCAATAGCTTTCATGTTTTTCTTGTCAATGTTTATCGAGTGTTTGTGTTGGCGTTTGTGTTGGTGATGATGATGTTGGTGTTGCGCGTTGATGTCCTTGCGAATGTTTGCTGCTACACTTTTGTGGGCTAGAAATACGCCTTTAACTGTCGAAGAAAAGGTGATTTAGACTTGTTCAATGAACTTGTTATATGGACCACGTAACCAAACGCCTCTTTCGTGTTGGCACTAGTTTCTAGCCTGATTGATATTTGATTGCAAAAGTTTTCAATTTGGTTGAATTGAGTTGTGTAAATTTTACTGAGCTTATATAAGAGCAATCTAAGAATTGTTGAACTTTTTTTTTTAATTTTATAGTTTTCTAGTATAAGCACATACAAATACACACTGTTTTTATAGACTTTATTTCATTAAAACTTCTTTTCTTTACAGGTGAGTTTCTAAAGTTTACGTTGATATTTTCAATTGTTGGCCTATGGGGTAAGTTTCTTAAAGTTTTGAACGAGTTAAATTTGGAGTTTTATAATTTTCTTAAATGGTTACTCAAAAAAACTCTTAAAATTTTACTAACAAATCACAGATGTATTTGTATGGATATATGTATACATATCGGAAAATGTTTTTTATTGCCCTATAATTGGAAGCTATGCCCTCAAGTAATAAATCTATTTCCATTTTGTTTTTTACGATATATTCAACAAGAAATTTTGACCTTACGTTATTCGCCATATTTTAAAAGAGTGTAAAGAGTATTGCTTCAACTGTCCAAATTTTTTGATACCTTGTGATTCAACTAAACTTTGTCGAAGCATCTACCAAAAAGGATACTTTACTGCCTATAGATAAGACAATTCATTTAGATATTTAAGGAATATCAATTATAGCAACTAATAACGAAAAAAAGACACAATAAAACTAAGTAGTCTATCTTAATAAACAAAACTCAGATAAATTTATTTATTTTAATATAATACCTTCTCTAAGACTAAATACAATATCTTCTGTACTCTATTTTTGTTTTTGACTAGCTGAAATATACACTGTGCCTTTTAGGTCTGGTGTTGCATTAAAGGTGTGGGCGATTTGTGTGATATGGTGGGTCCTATTGGTAATACCATCCTTTTGATTTTGGTAGTGTTTACTCCCGCACCTAATTTTCAATTAAAACCTTCATTAATTTTAAATTAAACGCACGAGAGTTGGTTATATTTTCCTATGAGAGGATCTTTTGAAGCATATTTTTCCCGGTGATAAGATCTAACTTTATTATTCCGGAGAAAAGTTGTCATGAATTAAAAACTCCGACTGATTTTATTATTAAAAATAAACTTATATTAAATTTTCAAACTTATAGAACTGCGTGAAGTTAAATTCGTAAATCCGACAATAACTTAGCAAAGACACACACCAATTTTCTTCTCTGTACAAAGTTAAATTCATACTTTTTTGCAAAGTACGAATTTAATTGTTGGTACGAATTTGACTAACGACACACCACGAAGTTAAATTCGTACTTCTATGCAAAGTTCGAATTTAACTTTGAGTACGACTTTAACTAACGACACTACGAATTTAACTTAATTTGTAAGGAAATAACTTTGACATCGACTTGGAAACACAGAAAAGTTGAAAAGTTTATGAAAAGTTTATGAAACGCTTTAAAAAATATTATTAAATTAAAAAATATGCATAGAAATTATTTAAAGAGAAAATTTCGGAAATTCATCAACAGAAATTCTTGAAATGTAGTGAGTGGAGTGTTGTAGGAACATTGTAGCCACTTTGAATGAAAAAATCCTAATATCCGAAACACAAACCCAGAATGTGTCATACCATTGGACAGGTAATTGATGCACCTTTCCAACGATATATTATTCGTATGTGCACACTCAAGATTTTGACCTTTTGCCTACATTTCAATACTTTTTCTAAAATTTCAAAAATATGAATGATATATCGTTGGAAACGGGCATCAATTACTTGTCCAGTGGTATGCCTATCATTCTAGGTTTATATTTCTGATATAAGAATTTTTTATTCAAAGGTAATTTATACCTTTTGCCTACATTTCAATACTTTTTCAAAAATTTTCTTTGGTCAAAATCTTGAGTGTGCACATATGAATGATATATCGTTAGAAAGGTGCATCAATTACCTGGCCAGTGGTATGAATAACATTCTAGGTTTGTATTTCGGATATTAGGATTTTTCATTCAAAGTGGCTTCAATGTTTCTACAACACTTCACTACATTTCAAGAATTTCTGTTGATGAATTTCCGAAATTTTCTCTTTAAATAATTTATATGCATATTTTTTAATTTAATAATATTTTTTAAAGCGTTTCATAAACTTTTCAACTTTTCTGTGTTTCCAAGTCGATGTCAAAGTTATATCCTTACAAATTAAGTTAAATTCGTAGTGTCGTTAGTTAAATTCGTACTCAAAGTTAAATTCGTACTTTGCATAGCAGTACGAATTTAACTTCGTGGTGTGTCGTTAGTTAAATTGGTACCAAAAGTTAGATTCGTACTTTGCAAAATATTAATATTATATATATAGTATATATGCAAGGACGTAGGCAGGATGCAAATTAGGGGGGAGAAAGACCTTATAAATTTCTTTGTACCATATCTAGTTTCAAAGAAAAAGGAAAAACCACCTATTAAAAAGGATTAAAAAGGAATTACATATAGAAACTACTTTCAAAGCCATCGATTATGTAAAAAATCTCAGATTTAGGGGGGCAAATGCTCTCCCCTTCTTCCCTGACTACGCCCTTGTATTTATGTATTAAGGTGATCCTTATTCATGGAAATGTCAATATGATTCGGGACACCCACTTAAAAGTTTTCGTTACTCGAAAAGTAATGAGTCTCAGATATGAGTTCGATCCAAGAACAGTAAGAGGGACCATAACAAAGTGTCTTACCTATGCTATATGAGACAAAAGGGCTCTTTTAAAAATAAATCCAATAATTTTTTTTTTAAGACCTTAATTTGCAAAAAAAATGGTATTCACCTCATTTTTCAATTGATTTTCCGTTAAAATGATTTAGCAAACAAGAGAATTGAGCAAAAACTGACAAAGCTGAAAAAAGCTCATTTTGACGTGACAACGTTACGTCTTACGGCGCAGTTTTCAAAAAAGGTAGAAATGGCAATTTTTTAAAGTGCATCGGCGTCGTATAGAATTATTACTCGTATCGTATAATAATTCCATACAATTATTGAGCACCTATACTCATGCTATGAAAAAAATAATGGTTCGAACGTAAAGTTTAGCTCCTTGACTTTTTGAAAAAAATATAAAAAAAGAGTTGGCTGTGCAGTGGACACACCCGTAGGTTTTGACGTGACGAAGTTTCTTGTTGCTGTTGTTAATGTTGATGTTGGTGTTGGTGTTGGTGTTGGAGTTGGAGTTGGTGTTGGTGTTGGTGTTGGTGTTGGTGTTGGTGTTGGTGTTGGTGTTGGTGTTGGTGTCGGTGTTGGTGTTGGTGTTGGTGTTGGTGTTGGTGTTGGTGATGGTGTTGGTGTTGGTGTTGGTGTTGGTGTTGGTGTTGGTGTTGGTGTTGGTGTTGGTGTTGGTGTTGGAGTTGTTGTTGGATTTGGAGTTGGTGCTTTTTTTTTAGCTTTTCTTTTGCTTCCCCATTGGTTGTGCTCTAATTTCAATTAATCCAGCAAAAGTGATGCATATGCGTCACATTAGGCGATTCCCTGAGTGTCTTTGACACGCCGTCAATTTTTTTTTTATTTTTGTCATATGCCCGAAGACCTCACCTTCGTTTTCGTTTCTTCAAATTTACCGTTGCACCAGTAGTCACAGAGTTAAAAATCCATGCAACGTTTTTTCATGGCTGCAGCATTTTTACTGAATTATGTGATTGCATCTCTGAAATCTTGACAACAAGAATTTTTTTTGTAATTTAGTTGTGAAGCGTAATAACACATCCATGCTGTTGTAAAACAAAATTTACCGTAGCACTCCTCCTGAGTGAGTAATAATTCCATGCAACGATATTACATTTCTGTTACATAAGCTGCTATATTCACGACCTGACGACGCCGGAATTTTTTTTTATTTTTGTCGGAAAGCCTTGTATAAAATCTTCACTTTCCTTTCTAAATTTTTATCATAGGTTATATACTTATTGAGTAAAAATTTAATGGAACGCCGCTGCATGAATGTTGCGTTATCGATCTTTGAGCGGCTCTCTCAGCGTCCCCATGATGTCAAACATTTTTTGTCTAGTTTTGTTGTAAGGGCCTACAGTAGACCTTTATTGGCGTGTCGTATTTTTAACCCTAGCACTAATACTCAGCGAGTAATAATTCATGAAACAAATTTTCAGTTGTGTTGCGTAAACAGTTGCCCCTAAGACCCGATGATGTTTTGAATTTTTGTTTTGTTTTTATAATGAAGTCAAAGAATTAACCTTTACGGTCATACCATTTTTTCAATCATAGCTTTTATACTCAGCGAGTAACAATTCCATGCAACACAGACGAATTTTTAAAAAATTCATTTTTCAACTTTTTTGGAAACCTGAGCGGTACAACATAACTTCGTCACGTCAAAAAAAATTAAAGACTCGCCACATGGTGGGAACTGCTTAAGAAATTCCACTGAACATTTGCTATATACAACATTTGCTCATGCAACGTCGTGCGTAGTATTATTACTCGTCGAGTATAAATGTCGTCTTGAGGTAAAGTAACATAAATGCGCCATCGTGTATACATATATAATTTATATAAATAATTGTATATGGATAATGGCAACGATAAGGAAAAAGAAAAGAGTAAGGATTTGGATAAAAATTAGAACAGAAATAACATAAAGAGTAGTATGTAAGATTTCGACATAAATTACAGCATGGAATTGGACAAGGATTCAGAGAAGTATTGGGAAAAAGAATAGGATAGTGATTAGGACTAAGACTTAGACATACTAAAAGCAATATTAGATCAAGATTGAAAATAAGGTTGCGGACAAGGATTAGGATAAGGAATATAACAAGGTTTTGAACACGCTAAGGACAAAATTGAGAACAAAGACTTTAAAAATGTGTAGGACAAGGATTCGATCAAGGAATGGGTGAAGAATTTGAAGTAAAACAACACTTTGGACAAGGATAAGGACAATTATTAGGACAAATATAACAACAAGGATAAGGATGAGGACATGTTTGGGAACAAAGGATACGAAGTCTCGTCAAAAAATTTGGGTGTGTACACGGCACAGACAACTCCTTTTACCTTGTTATTTAAAAAAAAGAAAGCAAAAAAAAAAACAAAATTTATAAAAAATCGCAAAAATCCAAATATGGCAATTTTTCAATAAACTGCTGTAGAAATATTTTTTTAAACTACGACTAATATTGACACAAAAAGTGGTGCAATAAGGTTGCAGAACCTGGGCATTTATAAATTTTTTGTTAAAAGTTACACTTTTCGAACAGGTCGAGTTTGAGTTTAAAAAAAAAAAATAAATCGAAATTCCAAAATGGAAAACATGAAAATATTTTTCCATAGGTGCTCAAAACATAGTCAAAAACATAGTCAAACTAAATTCATTAGGTACTTAATTATCGATTTCAAACTGGGTATTTTTTACAACAAAAAAGTTCTCAAAATTCTAAAATTTTTACATATATTTCCACAAGTGCTCAAAACATAGTCTTGACATATTTTGTCCAATAAATTGAAAAAGCCAAAATTCAATACCAAAGTAATCTATGCCTTCAAACTTGACGTTAAGGCATCCCTGGGTATTACTTCCACCTGTATATATACATTTTACATGCACATAGCAGAGAAAAAGATTAGTTCACATTGGATTCCACATAATTTGGAAGGAAGGTTCGTGTCGATCGGTGCAAAAAAAAACGCTCAAGAAACACAATCACGCTGCTTCAAAAGACGTATATAAAATTGTGACTGGTGACAAATCATGAATCTATGCCAAACATGCCCACGTAGTGGCCCGTATGGCTCGCGTGGCCCTTCATACAAATTTTTTTCTATCTTAATTTTGTCTTTGCAATGAGCTAAAATTAAAGAACGCCTGCTAAAAACAACAACACAAACCGCACTCGTTCAGTGTTCAGCACATTTTTCAGCGAACTTTACAAACACAAATGCATGCAAAGCCAAAATAAAAAACGCACACTTGATGATGTCGATGCTGAAGCTGATTGTCCCGTTACTTGTGTGTCGAGTAATTTTTCATGCAAGCATTGTTTTTGTAATAGAAATTAATTATTAACTATTGTTGTCTTGTCGCAGTGCACTGGCAGTGTACTTCATGACATATGATTTTATTGCATTGTAATTGTTTTTTTGTTTTATTTGATTTTTTGGCAAAAGCAATATTTTGTGTTTGTTTTTTTTTTTATGTTCCTTTAAGCATTGGCCGCGATTAAGGTAGTAGTCTGGTAACTTGGGTTCAAAAAATCGAAAATTTTTTTTGCTTAATTTGAAAGTAAAATGTTTTGAGAATATACTGTGAAAATTTCAGACAGCAATTCGAAATATTTCGGGAGTTATAACGAGTTTCCTAAAGCGCCTCGGAGTCCAACCTTTAATGTTGTTGAACTTTAAACGCGTTTTTCTCAAAACATTGTTTTTCTGGTCGGCCCGGGTCCTAACTTTTTTCTACTAAACCGATTGCTTTCAAATTTCAACAGGCTGTTCTACACACTTATAGTTCTCGTCGGTACTAACGAGAATTTTTTTCACCTCTAACTTTTTATTTTACAACCCTTTCTTTGCTAAAATAAAAGGACTTTTTTTTCAAAGTCCGCCATTTTGTTATTTACCCTTGAAATTTAACTTCAGTAGTTCCGACCAGAATGACATGTCTATATATTAAGAATAATCAAGAATATTTGATTTCAGACAACATCAAGAGCCAAACTCACCCGGGCCACCCACGTGCATTTTTTTTGAGGTTCCAATTTCGAGTGACAATAATAATAGTAATAAACTATTAAATTTTTTCAAATAAATTTTTTTTTATATTTTCAATATGTAAATAAAAACACTCTAAATTCACTCTTATTTTCCTATAAAAAACCACCCTCCCCAGAAGCCATGAAAATAGGCATAAGTTACCAGACTACTACCTTAAAATTTTTTGGGCCCCACTGATCTATGAGTATGAGCTTCGACAGTCAACTGTATAGGTCTTTCAAGATAAACCAACTAAATTTGTTCCAGCTCGAAACTCTACGAAGCAAATGGTCGCCTGTTTCATACAAAAAAACTGGTGATGTGGTCACCACTTGAGACACGTAAATCAATTCGAAATGGTACGCAACCACTTGTTTGCCGGAAGTGTTACGTGAAATAAGAAAAAAGAAACAAGAGCCTTCCATCAATATTTTTCATCAAGGCAATGCGAACACATCAGCTCAATCAAAGGCGTTTTTGATAGCTCAAAACATCGTAATAATGGCTCATCTGCCTTTCAGTCCTGATTTGGCACCCAATGACTTCTTTTTGTTGTCACACATCAAGGACAAAATATTCTCATTTAATCATAAAATAGAATATTTCGATAAACAACTATTTGTTTGTCTCAAAACAATCAACAATTGACTCATTTCACGCCAAACCGGCCACTAAATTTTTTTATGTCACCGTTATAAAAAAAAATTTATATATTTTGAAAGGTATCTAAGAGGCGCATCAAATCACATATTCTTTTTTTTTTTAAAAATTCCTATTGTTGTTGTTGTGGTAACATAAACAAAGTACGAAAATTCATGCTTTTTCTGCTATTTGGTGATTTTTAAAAATTCATATCTCAGGACCCGAACGAGATATCTTCATTATTTTTATAGGGTAGAGTAAAAATGAAACTTACAAATAATTTTTTTTTAAATTAAGTTAGGAAAAAAAATTTAATTTCTTGGACTTTTATGTAAAAATTGGCATTTTCGACCTGTTCTCCCTCTCGGAGCCTTATTAACGGTAAACCAAAAAATTCTTCGGTTTTTCATCTTTCGAATTAATAAAAAAAAAAAATTGGTAGATCGAAGTATTAACAGAGATATTAAATTTTTTGCAACAACGCCTTATCAATGAAAAAACGTTGGCTCTTATATTTATTCCCGAAATTTAAGTATCAACACTCGTTACTTAAAATTTCAAAAACACACTTTGATTTCTGAAATGTGAAACGTTTTATGATAACAATTAAGACTTATTGCATAACCCACTATTTTTATCAGTATATTTATATGTATGCTAAAATACTTTCCTGACCTGCATCTGCTTACACAATTTTTTTGTTTTTTTTTTCTTTCTTGTGTATAAAATGCTGATAATGCTTCGAAGCATGTTGTTTCAATTCCATGACAGTCCTCATAATTTATTTAGATATAAAACAATATAAGTTTCCATTCATAAAATAACGCTCAAAAAAAAAAAATATTTAATCTTTGTTTTTATTTAGACTCATAAAAAGGTATGATTTATCCTCAAACAATTTATTTTAACAAGCAATTTATCTTCATTTAGGAGTGAACAAAAGTTTTTCAATGAAGTTTTCTGGAAACGAAAAAAAAAAAAATGTTCCAAATAATCTAAAACGTGCCCTGTGTAATTTGTTAGCTTAGCTTCTCCAGCGAACTCTTTTAATTTTCATCCTCAATTTGTAACCATTTTCAACATCATTAAAGTGGTAGGAAAAAAAATAGTTTCACGAACTTTTAAAACACTACAAGAGATTTTAGTTAAGAAAAACAAAAAAAAAAAAAAATAGATAAAAGAATGTATCTCATAACTACAGCCAACTCGAGCAGATAGCACAATGTACCGTTCCTCCCTCCCTTACAACTTATTGCAAAGTTTTGGAAAGCAAGGAAAACGTGAGAAAAATCGTTTTAAAATATTGCAACATTTAAAAAGTTAAAAGTAAGCGAAAAAATACATTAAGTAGAGACGACAAAGCAAAAAATGCAATAATAAGAAATGATAGCATATTTCAAGGCGCGCTAAAAGCAATGCAACCAAGCTGCAGGTAAAAAAAAAAAAGAAAAATACAAAAACAACACAAGATGAAAACTAATGTGAGCAAAAAACTGCATGGCCTGTCATTGTTGCTAACCTGCACAAACTGAGAATAGATGCGAAAGTTTAAAAGGATTTCTTAACATTTAAAACTTTTGCTGCTCCCACTCAAGTTTAATAATTCAGCCAGGTAGATAGAGTAGAAACAGTGAAATAGACAAGCAATAAATTTCAAAACTATGCTGTTCATTATTTATTCGCAAATCATTTAACTTGAAAACAATCAAGCGTCACGCTCAACTCGAAAGGAATAAAGAATTATGTCAATTTCAAAAATAATCCATTCAATAAACTTGAGATTTTCCACCAATCCAGAGCCGGACATTAATTATGTCACTGGATTATTAGAAAGGCTTTACAGTAAGCAAGTTCTCAGAACAGCTCTACAGCGGTCTGTAGTTCATTTCATTCAAACCTTTTCTCAATCAAATCCTTCAACAGTCATCATTCTTGTTTTGTTCTCTGGCTGAACTGCAAACTTTGAACTGCGAACAACACAATCAATATTGACACTAATGTGTTCCAGTTTAGACCTTCCAAGAACGCATTCACAATGCATGCACATATGTATGCAGTCAGTGTAGAGTAGCAGGGTATTTGCCGTATTTTCAAAGGATAACAACAACCTCCAACTTGTGTAATTGACATCAGCGTGCAAAGCCATGAAATTGTTGCAAACACTTTTGTATCGGATTCTGTCACCATTTGCCGTATTGAGTGCTTCTATCGGGTCATGTCCTGACTTGACTTGGCCGCGTAGTCGACTAAGAACTCTGTTAAATTGGGTGTCAGAGGCAGCATGTGGTCATGTTGCCACGTTGCAGTATGTTATTGTTGTTGACGATGCTGCTGCTGTAGTTGTTGTTGATTTTTCCAAATGCTGTGTCCAGAGCCCGTTATGTGTCAATGTGTCAAGTCAGTCATACAGTCAGTCAGTGATTCAGCGAGTCACAGCAAGCTACTCTGTGAAGCCATAGTTACGATACTTGCAACGTTGTTCAACATCTTATTTTTAATTTTACTGATTTTGCATGGATTTTTAGTGCCTTTCTTTTGTTGTTTTCTCAATTGGTTTTAAAGTGTTCATCGCACTTTTTAGTGTTTTATTTTATTTTTATGTATTTTTTAAAATGTTTTATCCAACAGGTTTTCAAAAAAGGTAAAAAAGACTAGGTTACGGGCTTGTTACAGGCTGAGTACGAGTATAGGACTGATTAAAGTTAAAGGTTAATTTTTTGGCCTATGACCTATGACCTATACCTTTGACTTTATTTATGAAGAAAAAAAAAACGAAATAAAAATTAATTACGTCATAAGGACGCGAAGGAAGCTTGTTAAGCTTCTTAAGCAACGAAACTGTAAATTTGTTACATCGAATTATTATTCACTTTATATAGATGCTAAGATCAAAAATGTTCTATGCCATATTATATGCTCTGTGCCATCATGTCAGAAAAGAGGTTGCGGGGAGAACCGCTCCAAGATCGAAAATGCAACAAACATGCCACGGTATTTTATGGAAGATTTTGAATTTTAACTTGGTTTTACAAAAAAAAAAAAAAAATAGATCTTGGATGTTGCAGCTTATACAGCAAAAATGCAATATTATTCAATTATTACTCAATCAGTAGAGGTGTTGCTGTACATTTTATTTTAAGACAGCAAAGATAAGTTTTCTGACCTCATAAAAAGCAACAGTAATATCAACAGCAATAGCAATAGCAACAACAACAGCAACAGCAGAATACATCTTATACTTAAAATGTATGGGTCATATAGTTTGTCGTGCTTGAAATCGTTATTTGCAAACGTTTCAACAGTTGTCATAATAATAGTCAGTTGTGAGAGACGCGTTATTTAGTTGCAGGAAATGAATTTCGTTTGTCATTAACACAACGCTTCAGAGTTACTTTTTGGCCAAATTTTTACTATATAAGCAAATTGGTAATTTAAGTAAGGGGGGGGGGGGGTGGGGGGCTAAGGTTTGACAACTTTTTTTTTCATTTTTTTTTTATTTTTGTTTCTGAAAGTACATCATCTGAAAAATATTGTATAACATTTTTAGTTCATTCGGAGCAAAACTAACGAAGTTACAGTAGGTTAAATGACCATACCTCCAACTAGTGTTGCTTTGTGTACAAAACTTTAAATCGATTTTCCCAAACATGTAATTTTTAAAGTCGGTGACCAGCCTACAGAAAAAACTACTGAACCGATTGTTTTGAAATTTTTTACATACATATATTCTACACATAAGTAGCTCTCAAGGGACAGTTTTTTAAATTTTTTAATTACTAACAATTTTACAAGAACTAATTGGTAGATTTTTTTCGTCAAAAATCGACATTTTGGCTTCGAAATCGTGACAAAAATTGAAAAATTTTAATATTAAAAAAACTCGACGTCACTGGAGAGATAAAGTAATAAACTAAAGAAAGCATTTTGATTTTTTGGTTTCAGATGATCCAATAATGCTGTAGGCTGGTCACCGCTCAAAGACTTTTTTTCGAGGCACCTGCGGAGATCTTCAATAAATCCGTTATTTCTCTCTATTTGTTAACAAAAATTTTTTTAAATATTCTTAAAATATTGTACTTTTATATAATAATTAACAACCCTCTGCGGCTTTGCCCACAATGTATCTTAAAATAAAATTACGCATTTTTCGTAAAAAATTTGTCTTATTATCGTTTTAATAGGTTCATTTTTTCATGACATATTAATTACAATCATGTAAGAATATCTGTATAAACAATGTTTTTTGATGTGTTTGTGTTATTCGTAAGAATAAATTAGGTCGATGGATTTCCTATCCTAAAAAGACGAACATATAACTGCCCATGGGAAAAGTAGCTTTCTCGTAAAAAAATAAAATTCATTCATAGTCTTAACATTTGTGTCGATCTCACATCAAGTTTTTTGATTTCCAACTGGTTTTCTGGGGTGGCTCATAACCGGGCTCAAATTGTTTTTTTAAACAAAAAAATAAAATTTTAGACAATCGTTCATAATTTGTTTGCTTGTAACTAAATCGATAGGGTCTCCCTATCTTTTACTTTCGTTTGACATAAAAACCATGGAAAAATATTAAGCACAGACAATTTTATGTCGATTTAAGGAAACATGGCTCTTAACCGGAGACATTCCCGTACTTATTTAACCATATTATTAAATGGTATGAAAATACATTTTATGCAATGCACTTCGGCTAATTAACACAATTTGTAGCTCAATTATATAAAACTCGTATTCGTATTCGATAACGTGAATTGTTTTGGACACACATCCATACATACAAATGAAAAACGGTAAAAGTAGTGGAAGTTTCATTCATGCATTCGTCTCAAGTTCTTGCTGCCACTCTCAAACAATTTTGATGCGCTCGTGGGAGAGTGAAAAAATGTCATTCACGGTGATGCTTTCGATAGGTCTTAAACTCGGGCGCTTATAATTAACATTAACAGTGCTCTGTTAAGTTAATGAAACCTCTTTACAATATATGCTCTTTGATTTTGTAGCGAAACCAAAGCAACATTCTGCTAGCTGCAAGCAATGACAGCGTCGAAGTCATTGAAAAAATCAATCAATGCTTGCAAGAAAATGATTTAATTTTTCAATAAAATATGAATTTTACGACCAAACTATTGATCTTAGATGCACGTTACCATCAACTTTTTTGTTGGAATCAGCAAGATCATTCATTTGTCCATATATCATATTCACTTATCTTTCACGGTTTAAGCAGAAAATGGAAAATAGCGGAAAATTTTTCCAAAAATACCGAATTTTGCCAGTTTTTTAGCCAATAACTTCTAAGCTTAAAAATATTTCAAAATTTTAAGTAAACGGTGTCAATCTACAATTAATTACGATTTGAATAGTGAAAATTTATTTGAATCCGTTCAGGCGTTCTTGAGTTTACTTGCATCAACGCCAAAAAGGCAATATTTCAAGTTTCATTTTTATATAATAGTAAGATAAGATAAGACAAGATAAGAAGTAAGATAAGATAAGATAAGTAAAATAAACCAACGTTTATAGTTTTTTCTAAAAAACTTCATAAAAAAAGGTCTTTTTTAGACGAAACAAACCTTACCCCGCCCTTAATACGCAGACGGGTGATAGCAACAAAGGTGCGATAAATGCGTCCATAAGAAAACAGAAGGACATAGGGAGAAAGTTTGTTAATAGTCCTATAAATAAAAATGGATGTACGTTTGTGTGTCCTGAATACATTTCTACACCGTTCATCCGATCGCGATGAAAATTTGTTTATGAAAGTTCTTTGGTACGAGGCGGGTCATAGGGCTATTCATTTTGTAGTACAAATTTTTTACAAAACCGTCTAAACCTCACAAACTGCTCATGTGATTAAAATGAAAATCGGTACATGGTGGTTTTCAGGCACAATGAGTTTTTGGTGCTGTTTTCTTTGATCCATCTTGAACACCAGAGGGCGCTGTAGAACAAATTTTTTGCAAAACCACCTAAAACTCCCAAACCGCTCATGCGATTGGAATGGAAATTAGTAAATAGTATTTTTCAGGTATGAGTCTTTAAGCACTATCTTCTTTGATCCACCTTGGACACCAGATGGTGCTGTAGTACAAATTTTTACAAAATCGCATATTTTTAGTGGTTTTCTTACTTTACATAATGCAAATATTTACAAAACATAAATACTTCTTAAATTAAGTAAAATTAAAAAAATTTCCGTTATTTTGATATCAAAAACATGAACATATCTTGAAAACTATGAAAAATTTTACTACAAGCATATATTTAAGGGCCTACTAAAGTTTTTTAAGCGAAAAAAAAACCTTGAATTCAAAGTTTTATTTTTAAGCTTCTGTTTATTTTAGGTACATTTTTTTTTACATTATAATTATATATGTTTTGAAGAAAAGATTTTGAATTTTTCGACAACAAATATTCAACCATATAGCAGGAATCCGTAGTTTAGTAAAGTACCTTAAATATTCGGTGTACACGGTTTTTCAGAGTTTATTTATCTAAAAACAAAAAATACAAATGATTAAGGTTGTGCAAAAGCTTTTTGAGCTTTTGATCGAAGATTTTAGAAAAATGTTGATTTTTACCAAAATGGCAGGTAAAAAACTAATTCTTGACTTTTAAGTAATTTTTTTTAGGTTATAACAAAAAGAGTATTTTTCGAAAATAAAAATCGAACGATCAAAAGTACCGGTCATATTTGCTTAACAAGTGAAATAAAATTGGGAGCGATCCTTAGCATAGTTTTCGAGTAATGCTGTCCACCGGTTTTAAACAGCATTTTCGAGAAAAACACGTTTAAAGTGTTAAAAGTACTTTATTTAGGTATGTATTAATTATTTTCAACTTATATAGTATCATCTATTCCAGGACCATATAAGATATCCTCATCATCAATTGTTAAGTCAAAAATTTCAACTTGCCTCTGTTTTCTCAGGGTTCTTCCCTCGCGCGTGGCTTCCTGTACATTTTTGTTTGCGAGAATAATACGCGTGAAATCAACGTTTTTTATAAATGTATGACAGTTTTTGCCAGAACTTTTGCCAATTTCCACATTGCGCCCCCAGAATTTTATACCAGTTTTGAACCCTCCGGACTTCTTTTTGTGGGGTTATTTAAAAAGCAATGTATAAGCCAGCAAGCCTCAGGCTATTGAAGAGCTTAAAGCAAATCTTCGTGCCGAAATTAACGCTATACCATCATATATTTACTCCCTTCAGCAAAAAGGGCATATTTTGTTTTGGTCAATAGAAGCGGCCACCTGATATGTTAGATGTTATATTCAAGTCAAATAAAAATACCTCGCATATGGAAATCGTTTTTTTTTTTTTGTTTAGTTATTCAGTATTCACGTATCGGCATAAAATATGGCGCACCCTGCATATTTATGCGTTATTCGATAAATAGTTGCAAAATATTTTAGTTTAATTATGTTGAAGAAAATATCATCTATCAGATTTTTATTGATTTTGAAACAGTTGCTGAATAGTTTCTTATTATAAAAATAGGAAAAATACGATCCTAAACGAAAATTTCATTTTGATTTAACTTTGCTCTTCGTTGTATTTCAACCACTTTGTTTAATTCTCTACAATGTAATTAACAACCATCTAGCTTATCCTGCAAAGTATTAAATATTCAACGCTATCGGAATTTTTGCACTCAAGAAAAAAGTTAGTATACTCTTATTTTTAATTTAAATTGCATTCTTAAAATACACCCATGCGATGCTTAAGTGAATAATAGCATTTACATAACCTGGCATATATTTAAGTTTGTCTAAGTTCTTGAACTTAAAAAAATCACGTATATCTTCTAATGTTTTTTTTCAAATATTAACTATGCGTGTTAGTCCCCTTCTTCTTAGCAATTTAAATACAACTGTTTAATATTTTTCCAAAAGTGTATTTAGAACATAGTTAAAACGCAGCAGATCCGCAAATTGCCATGAGAATTCAGCACCACAGCATTTAAGCCGAATATACCGAAATTTGTGGTTTCGTTGGTATTCAACAACATTTTAAGTTCAATTAGCAACAACAAAAACAAAAACAAAACAAAAACATTAGCAACAGCAGCAACATTAGAAAACGTCTCAACATTATCATCATCATCATTATCATCATCCGCATTGGCAACATTCTCATTATAACAGTCTGAACAGGGCCAACGTCATTATCAAGAACATCTAGAAATTATCCTTAAAGGATTCTAATGAATAAACCATAATTTGGTGGTAAATTTGGTAGATACATTGTATTTAGATAAATATTTCAATGTATTTTGGTTCTCGTATGCAAATATCTGGCATCATTCACACACACACACACACACACACCCACAAAAGCACACATCCGCACATTCTTAAATATACACTATAAATTATGTTCCAAATTAAGAATTAATTTAATATCTTCGAAGTGGTTGTCGAATTGAATTTGATTTTCAATAAAGTACTCTGGGGAGAACTTTATTGCAGCACTTTATCAACATTGGTATAAATTGATTTTATGCCGGAAGTAGCCACTTATATAAAAAGCAGAACAAAAAAACTAAATGCAGAAATGACCGATAGAAAGCATTATATTCTTAATAATTATTAAAATGTAAAATAACCAATGTGATTATAGGTTAAAATAGGAAAATGTTTGAGAATATGTAAATTGATATAAATTACTTATGAAGAGAAAACTAAAATTCTTCGGCATGCATGATTGATTGGAAAATAATTTATTAATATAATTAATTAAAGGATATCGAAGAAATTATCGAATATCAAAAATAAAAAAATACAATGGGCCGGCCACGGACTTATTTTGGTCAATAAATACTAGAACGAATTGTCGTAAAGTCGATCATTGGTAGGAGGGTTCCTACATAAATGTCGGGAATAAGAAATATAAGGATAGATTTTATTTTTTCATTTCGAAAAAAAAAGGTTAAAATTGTTTTTCAATTTTTGCCACGGTACCATCTTAAAAGTCACGTGGAAAAATAAGTAATATTCCGTGGAATAAGAAAAACAAATAAGCGCCGAAAAATTATTATTCATCAAGACAATGCGAGTCTGAGATGTTTTTGGGCACTCATTCATTCAAAATGTGTACTCATTTTCATTCAAAATGTGTAATTGTTTACAAAAAAAGCGAATTTATGAATTTAATAAAATAAATAAAAAACACACACAATTATTTACCGTCGGGAAAAAAGCCGAAGCTCAAAAAACCCGACATTTATTTTAACCTTTCTCTTTCATGGCCTTTTTGCAACTGATTGACCGCCTGTCGTCGACATAGTCTCCGAAGTCTGTCAATCATAATGCGACAAAACTACAATAAAACTTATTTATGGTACAAATACAAATTACAATAAATGAGTTTTATACACTGCCGCCGAAAACGCCAGTTTTCCTATCCATCTCTTTGTTTACAATTAAATATATACATTACAACGACAAATATTTTTATAGTAAATACATGATATCAACAACAACAAATTTCATATTCTCTCTGCTTCAACTGGTACAATGCAAAACTTCTGTATGGCTCTTCTGAGTATATTTGTAGGCGTGCGCACCAGAAATGAACGGACCTTTCCATCATTACTCTCGATCAACTCCTCAATTCTACCCATTGCCCAGTGTGCCGGTGGAAAATTCTCTCTTTTGAGTAGTGCAAGCTGTCCGACCTTTGGACTTTCCTTTTCTTTTCTCCATTTCTTTCTCTCTTGTAACGTTGTAAGGTATTCTGTCTGCCACCTGTTCCAGAAGAGCTTCAACATTTCTTGTCTTTCTTTTCATTACAGAAAATGACCTGTGGTCAATGCCTGTATATCTTTCGGACCATCGCTTATGGACGTATTGGACGCAAATTCAATATCGCTTCTATCTGTGAAAATAAGTGTTAATAATTGTTCATATATTAAGACTTTCTGTCCCACTACTCTGACAAGATGATATTTCATCGACTTAACTACTGCTTCATAGATACCACCTTGATGTGGTGCAGCTGGAATCATAAACTTCCATTCTGTCCCCTTACTAACTAAATGTCTTACAGCTTCATGATTGCTCCAACTGTCCCATGCCTTTCTCATTTCTCTGTTGGCACCCACAAAAGTCGTACCATTGTAGCTTTATAGTCTTTCGCATCTACCTCTTCGTCCAATAAATCTTTCAAAACATGCACTGAAAGCAAGTGATGTTAAATCTTTCACAATATCAATGTGGATGGCGCGTGTTTTCAAACACACAAAAATTGCTATCCATCACTTCCCTTTCCGTGACCTAACTGTATCTTTACCCACTGTTTTTATTTCAAATAGACTAATGAAATCCACTCCCGTGTGTAAAAAAGCCTTTCTCACCTTAACCTTATCTGATGGTAAATCTGCCATTATCTGTTGTTCCATTTTTGCATTATAACGTGCACATATGACACATTATGAATCGTACTTCTCCGAGAATTTCTTAACCTTGGTATCCAGTAACGCTGCCGAATAATTTTCATCATTACCTGTGAACCACAGTGTTTTGTTTGTCTATCAACTGACTCTATTATCTCTGAAGCGAGCGATGATTTTGTAGGCAGTATTACTGGGTGCTTCATCTTATAATCGATTTCAGGACGCTTCAGCCTGCCGCCAACCCGCAATAACTCTTTATAGTCTATGACTGCCTTCAAAGATTCTATCTTAATTCTTTCCGCTATGTTTTGTCCTCTTTCCAACGCTGTTAATTCAGCATAATAGTATTCCTCTTGTGTCTTTTTTTAAAATAAATTTCATAGCCATGCTTCTTTTCTCTGCTGTTGGCATCTCAATCCTGCCCATTCTCGATCTAATTCTTTTTCTTTCAGGCTTTGAGCGTAATGCATTCATGTAACGGAACACATATACCAGAATATTAACTGTCCTCTCTTACGTTTTACTATATGCCAATAAAAACACTCTTTCCTGAATCCCCTTAACATGAGTACTAAACATCGGCTCCAACCTTGAAACTGTGCAAACTCTCATCTCTTCTTTCACCTCTGATGGCTCTCTATCCAAAAACTTGTCTTTGCGTCACTTGCATTTATTGAATGCAAGCCAAATCCGGACCATACAACCATAATCTATTGTCTATGAATTCTGCTGGTGACAACCCGTGACTTTATAGATCAGCGGGATTCTCTTTCGTACTGACATGTCGCCAATATTTTATCTCTGAATTTTCCTGAATAGAAGCCACTCGATTAGCCACATATTTTCAGGTTATAAGGTGCCTTTTTTATCCAATACAAAACTATACTCCAATGCCACTCAATCGATCTCCTTATGTCAGCAAATAACCTTGCTAACAACTCAACTGCCGCCAATTCCAACCTTAGAACAGTAAGCGTATGTAAAGGAGCTACTCTTGTCTTTGACACTAACAACTTTGTCGTCACCTTTCCATATGAATATTCTGTCCTAATGTAAGCCACAGCACCATAAGCTGTTAATGAAGCATCAGAAAAATCCTGTACCTGTACACCAATATTTTCGGTTGTACCTATCCATCTGTCAATTCAAAATTTTTCCAATAACAAAATTTCTCTCCAAAATTCTGTCCACCTCTTTTTTATCTCAACTGGGACCATCTCATCCCAACCTATCCCTGACCTTCATAAGTCTTGAAATAAAATCTTTCCGACTATTACAACAATTGAAACATAGCCGTTTGGGTCATAAAGCTGAGCTACGCAGCTCACAATCTTTCTCTTTGTAAAATCTTTCTCCAATTGCGGGGTTTTTACCGAAAACGCAAATTGGTCTCTCGCAATAAATCACTTCAAGCCTAAAATGCTTGACCCTTCCCCCGGCAAAAACACCGCTGAGAAAGAGATTTCCTCTGAATTCATCGAAATTATCAATCGCTTAGAGTTTGACTTCTATTTACCATATTCAATCTTTCTTTTTTAATCTTTCATCTTCTATCTTCCATTTTCTATATTCGATCTTCATCTATCTTTGATTTTCCACCTTCCATCTTTCATATTTCATCTTTAATTTTTCAACTTTCATCTTTACCTAATCTTTAATCTTTAATCTTTAATCTTTAATCCTTAATCTTTAATCTTTAATCTTTAATCTCTAACCTTTAATCTTTAATCTTTAATCTTTAATCTTTAATCTTTAATCTTTAATCTTTAATCTTTAATCTTTAATCTTTAATCTTTAATCTTTAATCTTTAATCTTTAATCTTTAATCTTTAATCTTTTATCTTTTATCTTTAATCTTTAATCTTTAATATTTAATCTTTAATATTTCATCATTAATCTTTAATCTTTAATCTTTAATATTTAATATTTAATCTTTAATCTTTAATCTTTAATCTTTAATCTTTAATCTTTAATC
The DNA here is from genome assembly GCA_943735915.1 of Pherbina coryleti. Lineage (NCBI taxonomy): Eukaryota > Metazoa > Arthropoda > Insecta > Diptera > Sciomyzidae > Pherbina > Pherbina coryleti. Next base: position 23,009,836 of record OX030950.1, on the reverse strand, counting down.
TTTAATCTTTAATCTTTAATCTTTAATCTTTAATCTTTAATTTTTAATCGTTAATCTTTAATCTGTAATCTTTAAATATATAAATCGCTTAAATGCAACTTGTCTCAAACTGCTAATATCTTTCATATTATTTTTCAATGGCATGAGCATGACAAAACGACAATTTTTGTCTCGCCTGTAAGTGCGCAAAACCTGTTGCTCGACTATTTCTTCTTCTTTTGTACGAAATGTATGTCGACCAATTTAATCCAGTGTCCATAACCGTTTAAGTAATTGTCCAGTTGTTCTTCTTGCTTGTATTCTACCATTAGTAGTATCTGTCTAGCGTATTCATCTATCCTCTCAGACTGTCCACCTAAAGCAACAACACCAGGATTTGTTTTCAAAAAGATTGTATCATTCATCGGTTTTGTAAGAACCGATTCTATGATTTTTGCCACAAAACTTACTCCAAACAGCATGTGCAACCCATCTGGTTTCCAATATTCTGGATCGACCGATTTGAAAACTGAAGACATGTCACCGTATCGTGGTGTTAACATCTTTGAACATGATCACATGATTCATACCATGAACAAACCTTAAGATTAACTTTCCTCTCTATCGCAAATGGCTTTCCGTCTATCCCAACCATTTTCCTAGCTAAAGGTAAATATGGTGTTTTTTTTTTTTTTTTTTTTTTTGTGACGTAACGCATAGCTAATAAGATTCGGTTGTGCACCGGTGTCTAATAAAGTTCTAACTGGACCGAAAAATCATTCAAACACCTCTACCCTTTCCATAGCTGTTGATATCAAAGCCACCCTTTCCTCAATTGTTATGTTAAAAGCCTCTTCATACTGTAAGAAGTTTTCTTCCAGGCCTTTTAACAGAACAGGCCTTTTTATATTCATCTTCTTTCTTATAAAAAACTTGTCTTTCCTTAACAAAATTAATAAGATCATTAGCAGTTTTCTTGTTGTCTGTCTTTGGAAAACTTTCCAAATAACCATTTTCTTCATCTTTGGACTGCACTACCAAGACTGTCTCTTTCTTTCCATCTTTCAGCGGACACAGCAAGCTGTTGTGGCGAGGCTTGTCTGGACAACGAGCGCATCCACTCAAGAAACAGGCGTTTCCGCCTCTTTTAAGTCAGTTTGGGCACAAACTACGTCTTTCTACAAATTCTTTCCTGCCGCGCAAATTTATTAATAAAAATTCTTGGCGCACCCATGTCTGTTGAATGCTCTGGCATGCCTAGCATGGAAATTCCTTCGGCGTAATCTTTGAAACGCGAACACTACTCGACGATCGCTCACGATATCCTCAATCCAGACTATTCTTCTCCGTGTGGACTGTATTTTTTAAATCTTGTCGCGATCTTGTCGCGTTTACCAGAGCTGCCGCCTGTCTGTCCAAAAATTGTACATGCTCTATAGTGGCTTCCGCAAACTTTCCTTCTTCGGCTGATGCTGCGAATCTAGCGATAGCCTCTGCATTCTCCTCGTATTGATTCCGCTCCGTCATTTTGTGTTTTCCAACTGAAATTCTGTCCAATATATTTTTTCAATCTATCTCTGCTTTTGTGTTCATTTGAATGTCGGTTAAATTCTGTTTTTTTTTTTTTAAATTCTTCTTTCAATTTTTACTTTCCTAACTAACTAACTAAAAATTATCTTTCTATTTTTCCATAAAAATAATCTTTCAATTCTTCCATTTTTCTTTGCTAATTAAAATTATGCTTCAATCTTTCCATTGGTTTCTAAATTGAAACCATTTATCACTTTTAAATCTTTTTGTGCATTTAGATAATTTCCAAAATGTTGCTTTTAATCCGTCCTCTTTTGCACACTCTAATTTTTTTTTTATAAACTTTCGCCTTTCAATTTGTCCTCTCCACATTCAAATTTTTCTAACAAACTTTCGAGTTCCAATCTGTCCTCTCCTCTGTACATTCAAATTTGTCTAACAGCCTTTTGACACTCAATCTGTCCTATCTTATGTACATTCAATTTTTTCTAACAATATTTCGACTTCAATCTGTGCTCTTCTCTATCAATTCAAATTTTCTAACAATATTTCGACTTTCCATCTCATTTTCTTTGTCTTTGAAATAATTGCTTTCGGTGTACGCTTATTCTTGCATCTTTGTGCTAAAGACATACCCTTGCTCTTTCCCTTTGTTACACTTCTATCATCGCTTATGGTGTACGCTTATACTCGCATCTTTGTGCTAAAGTCATACCCTTGCTCTTTCCCTTTGTTTCACTTCTATCATTGCTTATGGTGTACGCTTATGCTCGCATCTTTGTGCTAAAGTCATACCCTTGCTCTTTCCCTTTGTTTCACTTCTATCATTGCTTATGGTGTACGCTTATGCTCGCATCTTTGTGCTAAAGTCATACCCTTGCTCTTTCCCTTTGTTTCACTTCTATCATTGCTTATGGTGTACGCTTATGCTCGCATCTTTGTGCTAAAGACATACCCCTGCTCTTTCTATTTGTGTCTCTCCTATTATTGCTTATGGTGTACGCTTATGCTCGCATCTTTGTGCTAAAGACATACCCCTGCTCCTTCTATTGGTGTCTCTCCTATCATTGCTTATGGTGTACGCTTATGCTCGCATCATTGTGCTAAAGACATACCCCTGCTCCTTCTATTTGTGTCTCTCCTATCATTGCTTATGGTGTACGCTTATGCTCGCATCATTGTGCTAAAGATATACCCCTGCTCTTTCTTTTTCTGTCCAATTACACATACAACAAACATAAATAACGAATTGCTTCTGTTCGCCGCTGCTGCATGCTACAACAACAAACACAACACGTCATTCAGCATGTATATATGTGAATACTTCTTTCCAAGCATGCTCGCTGCGACTGCATAGCACCGTTATAGCGCAGCAGCGCATTGAGTGCCCTTGAATATTTCGCTTATATATATGCAATCAATTTGAGTAGAATTTATTGCGCAGAAACGAAAAATATTAATTTCTTTTAAAATCTGTCTGTCCACTTTGTACTTTTTCACAATTCTTATTTAAGATCTGTTCACTTTTACTTTTCTTTCTTCTATAAAAAAAAAATGAACACATTCTTTCCACTTCTTACTTTAAATATATTAAAATTGTATCACTTTCCACTCACCACTACATCAATTTCAGATTTTTAATTGTTTATAATTTGTTATACTTGATGTATATTTAAACTTTATATACTCAACTTTGTTGTCTTCTTTCCCATGCGTGCGAGCGTTCGTGTTGCTGTAGTCACCGCATTTGGTCTCCTTTTTTTTATTGTTGCTTGCTCCTTTTGTTTGTTTTTTTTTTTTTTTACCTTTTTTGTCCTCCTTTCCACTCCTTTCCATAGAGCTGTCCATATTTGGCTCGAAGCCGACCAAAATGTTTACAAAAAAAGCGAATTTATGAATTTAATAAAATAAATAAAAAACACACACAATTATTTACCGTCGGGAAAAAAGCCGAAGCTCAAAAAACCCGACATTTATTTTAACCTTTCTCTTTCATGGCCTTTTTGCAACTGATTGACCGCCTGTCGTCGACATAGTCTCCGAAGTCTGTCAATCATAATGCGACAAAACTACAATAAAACTTATTTATGGTACAAATACAAATTACAATAAATGAGTTTTATACAGTAATCGTTATTCTCTTATCAGATACACGTAAGAAAAAAAAGAACATTTACCGAATTTCATTTGTCATGCTTGCAATCGTTATTTGCAAACGTTTCAACAGTTGTCATAATAATAGCCAGTTGCGAGAAACGCGTCATTTAGTTGCATGAAATAAATTTAGTTTCTCATAAACGCGAGTGATTTTTAAATTGCAGCAATTGAAAAATTTGTTTTTTCTAACTGAAAACTTCGTTTGTTTTTCCCTTCGTTGTATTAACACAACGCTTACAGTTCACAGTTACTTTTTGGACAAATTGTTACTATATAATACGCGCAACATAGATGCGATGAGATGCCTACAGTCTCAGCCACCTTATACAAGTTAGTTTTTTATGTTTAGAAATGTCTTCCTTTGGCACTATGTGCCAATTAAAACAGTTGGTTTTATTTATTTGGCACTATGTGCCGATGTTTATTGAAGGGAAACCGTAGAAGAAGTGACTTAACTACTAAAACAAACTTAGCCTATATTATAATAATTTAGCTGCACTTCTGTTGTTGTAGTAGTTGTTGTTTTTGGTATTGCTGCTATTGTTATTGTCGTCGTTGCCGCTTTTAGCTGCACTTCTGTTGTTGTAGTAGTTGTTGTTTTTGGTATTGCTGCTATTGTTATTGTCGTCGTTGCCGCTTCTGCTGTTGTTGTTGTTGCTGCTGTTGTTGTTGTTGTTGTTGTTGTTGTTGTTGTTGTTGTTGTTATTTTTGGTATAGCTTTGACTCCGCTGTTGATGTTGTTGTTTGGTGCTAACTCAGCGTTTGTCAGTGTGGGAACGTTATGCGCGACAGAATCGCGAAAACGTCACGTACCGTACTCGAATTACAATTAGAGCGGATGCGTGTGTTAACTGCTCCCCCCTTTAAGAGGAGCCGTCCCCGGTTTCCTTTAAAACTCTTTCTAGGGCTATGACGTTGTTTATCTTATTGCGACGTCTTGTGATTAACAAAACAATAACAATGATTGCGACTATTACTATCGAGGAAATGAAAATTGTTAGCCATTGCGTAGATTGTTGATGGATTAGTTCTTTCAGGCTGGCAATATGACCAATGTTTTTTATATTAACCTCATGTAAGTACGGAAGTGATAACAGCGTAACGTGGTCCGTGATATTGACAAATTTAACTGATGCGGGTTGAGGGTGTGAATGACTGATTTTCTTCCAATTCGTAAAGGTTGTTCCGTTTATGGTTATTTCGCTTTCGAAAGTAACAAGAAGGGTTCCATGCATCAAAATTGCTGGATTATTTCCTTCCTGTATCTCTGCTGTCTGATCATTCACAATTACTAGTCCATCATCAATTTCTTCGACTGGTGTAATATGGTATGCCGAAGTGGTCCTGCATGTTGCAAAATTATTGTTCAGTAATTGCTGCACGCAGGAGTTTCCTTTTAGAGGCTGACAGAATGTCATTGTGGCTGCATCTCTGCAATTTTCGAGCGGTTCATGTACTACTTTGCAGTTGGCAACGGTATTGGTTTCTAACAGCAAGATTTTATTGTTACGTACTACGGGCAATATCTTAATTCTATTACATATTTCTTCAATTTTTGGATACTTTATTACGAAATGGATACTATTACTGTCTTGAAATATTTTCTGTTTTGATATACTTAAAATATCACTTATGCTAATATTTGCAAAGTGTTCCGCGATTAACAAATTTTGTATTTCGGTACTATCTAGTATAATAGGATTAATTACATTTACTTTTCCAAGAATGACCGAATAGATGGTATCCTCAATACTCGTTATTATGGCCTTGTTTCTGGCAGTAGCTAGTTCAAATAGGTGTCCGGTGTCTATTTCTTTTTTCATTGTAACATTTAGAAGCTTGTTTACTGTCTCTGTTAATTGGTTAATTCTAATCTGTATTTCAGTGTTTATAAGTATCTGTTTTTCATTAGCCTCTATTAAAGCTTCTTCCTTAGTGGCCACCTGATTAAAGTCATCGAAGTCTGGAGTGCCAGCAATGTATTTCAGTGCCGTTCCCAAAAAATTGATACTTCGCGACTGTCGATGATGAATTCTGAGCGCGCTAAGTAAGTTAAAGATCTGGTCCACATCTGCTTTAAGTAACTTCCTCATGTGCGACTGTGGAAAGTGGTCGAGTAAGTTTTCGGTATCATGGGCTATGGTTTCATAATCAGTCAGGTTTGTTCTATGCAGTAGGAACCCGTAGCTATTGTAAACAGCCACTGCTCCATCGGTTATCGGAATGTAGTGTGAATTGGTGTAATTTAAAAATTTGGCTCGTTTCGCCTGAGCTATTGTTATTATAAAAATCCTGAAAATACAAGAATATTATCTTATATTACTTTTATGGACCTTTTTACCCTCAATCAATAAAGTAGTTCCTAAGTCTTTTTCGACTACTTTTTCAATATAGAGTTTTGAGAATTTATTCCCTATTCTTCTATTCGTTTTCACCAGGATTTTGGGGTAAGGGTGTTTTGCCAATCCCTGGGTTCGGAGGGTGGCGCTGATACTTTGCTTCTCTACAGATTCTACAATTTGAAGTTATCTCTTTCAGGCTCTTACGCATGTCAGGGAAATAATAGTCGTCTAGAACTTGTTTAAGGTTTTCTTGCACCGAACGATGGGCTCTATTGTGCTCCGTTTGCAAGATTTCCTTTTGGTCATTTTTATTAAAGATATCTGTCACCTGCTTTGCTGCATGTAGGAATTTAACAGCAGGGAACATTGAAATAATTTTATCCTGAATCTTGGCCAAGGTAGGTAGGTCACACAATACTCCGTTGACTACGTTGGGATTGACGCATAATCTGATAGTCTTCAAAAGATTATCTATACTGGAAAAACAATACGATGTCTAACTTGGGATTTGAAAAGTATTTTTGAGGTATTTGTTTCTGTATTTCCTTCTTCCAGGATAAGCTGATTTCTGAAACAGTTTATGGGATTCTCAACCGTGGGAATTGTTTTTGTCAGTGATTCTTCACTGTGGACTGTTTTTGATGAACTACTAGAGTTCTCTAAAGCATTGATATGTTGTCTGGACAAGGCGTCGGCTACAATGTTCGCCCTGCCAGGTTTATAAAAGAATTTGGGTGCAAATTCCTCTACAAACGCTCTCCACCTTTTCAATTTTGAGTTAGGATTTTTGTCTGATATAGCGAACGTGAGGGGCTGATGGTCAGTAAAAATACTCAACTGTTTAACACCATAAAGATAATTTCTGAGCTTCTGCAAAGCCCAAACTATTGCGAGCAGTTCACGTTCATTGGTTGCGTAATTCTCTTCAGTCGAAGAGAGAGTCCTGGAAATCATAGTTATAGGCCGTCCCTCTTGAGAGAGAACTGCACCTAACGCATATGACGATGCATCGGTGGTTAGTTCGAATGGTTTTTCGTAATCAGGATAAAGTAAAAGTACGTCTTCTGACGCCAGAATTTCCTTTATCTTGCTAAAGGCTCTCTGTGCCTCTTCGTCGAACTCTATTCGAACGTTTTTTGATTGATTAGCACTAATGTTTCCATTTTCGCCCCGCAAGTATCTTGTAAGCGGTTTAGCAATCAACGCATAGTCCCTGATGAATCGTCTGTAGTAACCGGACAATCCAAGAAATGATCTTAAACCTCGGAGTGTTTTGGGAACCTCGTAATTAATGATATCTTTTACTTTGTCCGGGCAGGTTTTCAGCCCGTTCTTGGAAACAATGAAGCCAAGAAATTCCACCTCCTCTTTGAAAAATTTTGTTTTTTCCAGTGAAACCCTCATATTAGCTTCAAAAAGTTTCTTTAAGATACGCCTTATATCATTCTTATGTTGTTCATAGTTAGAGGAGAATATAATTACATCATCTATGTAAACGTGACAAGCTTTGCCTATCTCGTCCCTAAGAATGTCGTCAATTGCTCGCTGAAAAATGCTGGGCGCATTTTTCAGTCCAAATGGGAGTCTACAGAACTCGTACTTGCCGTTATTAACAGAAAAGGCTGTCTTTTCTCTATCACACTCAGCAAGATTTATCTGGTGGAAGCCAGATTTAAGATCTAGGGTAGTAAAGTAGGAAGATTTCCCTAAATTTGAGAGGATAACCGAAGTATCCGGAATTGGGTACCTATCGCTTGTTGTTTTTTCATTGAGCTTCCTAAAGTCAATGACCAAACGCATTTTACGTTCTCCTGTTTCAGTGGTTCCTTTCTTGCCTACGACCCATATTGGATTGTTATACGGGGAGCGAGAAGGCCTAATGATACCGTCTCGTAATAGTTCGGAAATTTCTTTATTCACAAACTCGGATGCGGCTATTGGATAAGGATAGGACTTGGAGTAAACTGGTTGGTCATCATTTGTTCGGATTGTTGCTACGATATTGGTATTATAGGGCAAGGCTTCATTTGGATCTGCAAAAACTCCTGCCTGTTCTTTAATAATGACAGAGATTTGTTTGTTGTGATTTGGGTCTGGTAAAATATTGTTCACTTCGCGGCAAAAATAGTACAAAAGCTCTTCCTGCTTATTATTGTAGCAAATCATTCCTTTTTTTATATCGAGAGTCGCACCAATTTCCTTGAGGAAATCGAAACCGATAATGCCATCGAATGTTTGGAGTGACGGAAGAATAAAAAACTGAGCGTTTGTGTCGAAAATATTTATTGTGCATTTACTATGGATTTTCTCGTTTCCGTGAATTGATTTAACTAGAAATGGATTATCAATATGTTTGACACCTTTGAGGGTTTCTAAATTTGTAATATAGTTCTTTGCGGCACCTGTATCTATTAAGAATTTTAATTTCCTCCCTGCCAATGTTCTGGTGACGTAGGGCAGGAGGGATCTTGTTCTAAAAAATTAATTTCGTCCGTTGCCTCAATCTCCTCGCCCTGTGGCATATCGCCGTTTTCGTCAGCGTCTTCGTCTTCGTAATCTTCAGGGAAGTAGGGGGTTGTGGCAACATAAAACCCAGGTATGTCCTTGTCATCACGTTCGCGCTGCCTCAAATGGTTTACACGTTGAAGCTTATTGGCTGGCAATCTATCACTTTCATTAGGTCTTTTTGTTGGTCGGATAGTTTGAGGATTAGGGCTAAGGAAAGGATTTCTATTGATATTAAGGTTTGGTGCAGAGTTGCGGAAAAGTCCCTCTGGCTTATTATGCCTAAAACGGGATGACGTTGGGTCTACATCCATAGGCACTGGTCGAGGATATGCGTTCGTTACTCTTCGGTAATGGGGTGAATTATTAAAGCCATGATTATTAGGTTTTGGGAAAGTGCCAGTTTGGTTTCGATTTTGGTTTATAAATGACTGTGCAAAAAGGGATCGTGCCTGGTTTGATTCAAGCTCTTGGGCAAGAGCCAGAGCTGTTGGCATGTCTGTTGGTCTGGAGGAGAAAAGAATGTCACAGAGAGGTTTGTTAAGTCCCGAGATGAACACTCGAAGGGCGTCTTGTCGGTACTTATTATTAAGGGAGTTTATCAGTTCCATATTACCGTAATTTGTCATAATGTTTTTGTTTACTATTAATGATAATTTTCGTTCCACGTCGTCGTAGAACTGGGAGATTGTGCGTTGCCCTTGCCTTAAGGTGGACATCTCCTGCTCTACCAGGTATATGGGTCTCTTGTCGGCGTATGTGAAGTCTAGACGAGCGATTATGGCGTGAAAATTTAAAATGGTATTAAAGGATGACAAAACCATGTTTGCTGAGCCCACCACCTTATTCCTCAGAATGGCAACTGCCTGGTAGTGCTTGGAACTACCGTCAAAGTCCTCAAAAAGTTTATACGCAGCATGGGCAGCCTGCCTCCATGATACGTAGGTGGCTCTATCGCCACTAAACTCTGGTAGCGATTTTACTAAATCGAGTGATTCCTCACATTTGATGGTCGGGTTAATCGTTACTGGTTCGTATTGAATAACGGTCGTCGGTGTCTCTAGGGTTTTTAATCTAGCGGTCAACTCGTCGACAGAACTCTGAAATTCTCGTCTTGTTTGTTCCGTTGCTGCCCTTATTGCGGCATTTACAATGGCTTGAAGAGCTTGAGGATCCATTTCAATCGTTACAATTTTTTATTAACAATTATTTATTATCTTATTTTTCAGTTATTCTTTCTTCCTCCAACAATTAATTGACTGAGATTTAGTAAAAGTACAATGGGTTTTTTTTAAAAAACTTTTTAATCAATTTTAAAATTTTCCTAATAAATTCAAAACATTTGGAAGAATTAAATTATTATATTAAAATTACACTTACATATAAAGTACTCTAATCATCATTTTCTTTTTTTTCCAGGTACGTATCTTTTGTTTTAATCTGTGTGTTGGTAAGTTCAATTTAAGTTCCGTTTTTCTCGAACAATTTTTTCTCTTCTATGTCTTCTCTTCAATGTCTCTTCTATGAAGAATCTCTGCAGTTTTTTTCACCTTTTTTGGTTTTTTTTCACAAAAAAATTCGTTGAGTTTTTTTAAATTTTCCACTATTTAAAAATATTCCAATTTTTATAGTCACTTGACACAGGCTATCTGTTTTTTTACAATTTGAAAGTGTTTATATTTTTAGTAGAATTTTTTCGCTATGCGAAAATTTTTTTTAAAATTTTTTCAAAAGCTTAAATTTTTTTAATTTGGCAGTTTTTACTTTTTTCCACTATGTGAAATTTATTTAAATGTTTTCAAAAGTTTTTCACTTTTTTCAATCTTTCACCGTTTTTTTCTTACTTTTTTTTTTCACTATGTGAAATTTATTTAAATGTTTTCAAAAGTTTTAATTTTTTCAATCTTTCACCGTTTTTCCTTACTTTTTTTCACTATGTGAAATTTATTTAAATGTTTTCAGAAGTTTTCACTTTTTTCAATCTTTCACCGTTTTTTTTTTCTTACTTTTTTTCACTATGTGAAATTTATTTAAATGTTTTCAGAAGTTTTCACTTTTTTCAATCTTTCACCGTTTTTTTCTTACTTTTTTTCACTATGTGAAATTTATTTAAATGTTTTCAGAAATGTCACTATTTTTTCATGTTGGTGAGTCCGAGCTCACGGCCACATTAATCTTAATATAAAGAATTTTTGTGGCCCCACGTTGGGCGCCAGTTAGTTTTTTATGTTTAGAAATGTCTTCCTTTGGCACTATGTGCCAATTAAAACAGTTGGTTTTATTTATTTGGCACTATGTGCCGATGTTTATTGAAGGGAAACCGTAGAAGAAGTGACTTAACTACTAAAACAAACTTAGCCTATATTATAATAATTTAGCTGCACTTCTGTTGTTGTAGTAGTTGTTGTTTTTGGTATTGCTGCTATTGTTATTGTCGTCGTTGCCGCTTTTAGCTGCACTTCTGTTGTTGTAGTAGTTGTTGTTTTTGGTATTGCTGCTATTGTTATTGTCGTCGTTGCCGCTTCTGCTGTTGTTGTTGTTGCTGCTGTTGTTGTTGTTGTTGTTGTTGTTGTTGTTGTTGTTGTTGTTGTTGTTATTTTTGGTATAGCTTTGACTCCGCTGTTGATGTTGTTGTTTGGTGCTAACTCAGCGTTTGTCAGTGTGGGAACGTTATGCGCGACAGAATCGCGAAAACGTCACGTACCGTACTCGAATTACAATTAGAGCGGATGCGTGTGTTAACTTACACTTTCATTCACGATCGTTCAATATCATCCATGGTTTTTATAGACGATTTCTATCGTAACGACTTCTTTTAGGCGAAGTTCAGCGTCACTTGTGCTGGTCATACCAGCGGAATTCAGTAAACCATTGAAAATTATGGTGCAGAGCAGTGATCTGCAACGGGTAACTTTTTTGTGACTCTAAGTCAGCGCAGGGCGCTCCATAGCTCACTGAGCTCTCTATGAGCGTAACTTTTCACATGTACATAAAGCTCATGATACAATTATACAGGTAGCATTGACAAGTATAGATTTTCTCAGCAACAAGAAAACCACCATCTGTCAAAAACATTTGTTCGTGCAACAAAAATTAAACGAATGTAAAAATAAATAAATTCCGCTAAATATGTGCTTTAAATAAACAATTATAATAATGAAAGTTGTGAAAAAATTATGTGTGCTATATGTTTAACGTTTTCCAGCCGTGGTGTTTTAATTTTAATTGAAAACTTCTTCAATTTCGTCCACATGCATCTGCAGCTGCTGAGGTTGCTGCACTTAAACGTTTTCAACCTTTTTTTTATATATTTGCACTTAATAACATTAAGTTTACAAATTATCTTCGCTCTAGTAATAATAACTCACTATTAATAAAATAAAATATACAATTTTATTTTGTTATTTTGTTATCAAATTTGTGGTTATTTGCAAGCTCTGAAATATAAACAATGGCGAAAACATAATATAAGCATAATTGAACGCTCTCTTTCTTGACTTTTTTTTTTGACAGATGCTGGTTTCCCAAGCAACTATCAATACTACCTTGTATTATTATACCATGCATAAAGCTCGTATATGTACACTCGTGAAAAATCAACTTATTGTGGATTCATAATACTTATGTACATATTTTTTTAGTTTGTAGAATTTTACGTTCGTATATATTAAGGTTTCATATAATTAATACATATTAGCTATTAAGACTTTTTGTATTGTTCATTAGGGCGTATCGAAAAATTTAGATCGTATTCTAAGAGGTCTCAAAAGTTCCATCGGGTTGTCAAGATCACCCTAAAAAAAGTTTAAGGAAAAAAAAGGATGTCTTCCTGTCCCGCAAGGACAAAGTTGTTTTTTGACGAAAACAGTAAAAAATAACGACCTTAAAATGCTTCGACTTTTATAAAAAAAACTACGTGTGAACGTGTGAAAAAAACTAATTAATAATTATCATCATTTTCGCATAAGACTTTTCCTATTTTTGAGAAATGCATACTTGAATGCAATTTTTTAACTTTTTCAAAAAATTGAATTTAAGATTTTATATCTCGGGTATCAGAAATGATACCGAAGAGACTTTACTCAATTTGCATTTTTCAAATATTTCTAAACAATACCCTGTCTAAAAGTTTTAATTTAAAATACCAGCTTAAGGCCAGGATTTTATTTTCTACTTTGATATTTTTTATGAAATTGTTAAATTTCATGTTAAGAAGTATTTTTTTTTTTTTTTGGGTGATCTTGACAACCCCATGCAACTTTTGAGACCTCTTAGAATATGAAATTCGAAAAAAATTGTAATTCGATACGCCCTATTGTTCATTCACATTCCTGATTAATTTTTTAATACTTAGTTTTTTGATGACTTGCTTACTTATTTTATTTAATTCCTTATTATTTACTTACATATTTTTTGTTATTAATTTTAATTATTCATATATATTAAGATTTTATAATATTAAAATAATTATTCGTATATATTAAGGTCTCATATAATTCATTCATATTTTTATTAAGATTCTTTACATTATTCATTCATATAACTTGTATTTATTAAATTCATAAAAGAAATAATTAACAATACGATGACTAAAAATAAAAACATAAAATAAAAAAAAACTTACTAATCTAGATACCCAATAAACGGATTCGTTTCGAATTTGAGGTGAAACCGAGATCTCGTGCATTTAGTTCGAAAGCGAAATTCGTTCTTCTTTCGTTTTCGAATCCGCGATCGGAAGAAATTCACACTTCGTTTTCGAAACAAGATTTTTAGAATAATCGAATCGTTTTAGAAACGAGATTTTTAAAATAATCGCATCGTTTTCGAAACGAGATTTCTGGAACAATCGATTCGTTTTCGAAACGAGATTTTTAAATTTTCTTATATTCTCAAATCTTATGATTTCAGTATTTTTCTTATGAAACCAATGACTTTTTTAGTAATTTTTATTTATTTTTAAAAATTTTGAGTTATAACTTTATTGCAGCTTATAAAATTCTTTTTGAATTCTAAAATTTTTGTAAAAGAAGCCGCTCGGTGAAGGGAAAATTCCCTACTGCAGTTCACAGCCGTGACGGAAGGTGCTGGAAAAAAGTTTATCTAATTGCAAAGAAATATGTATATATATATGTATATCCTGTCTCGATGACATCTTGTGAATCCATGTTTTTTAAATTAATTTTCGTTTTGCTTCTGCAGAGGTACTTCTTGTGTCCAGCAGCTTCAGTCACGGCCGATAACTTCAGTAAGAAATTTACCTCTCTACCGGGTGGCTTCTCTTAACCTATTTAGTATATTTAAACTATTTATTTATACTTTACCTGGCTCCCTGATGCGGAGAAATGATTTAAAATTCTCATACGTTTCATTTTATTAAAAATAAAATTTAAAAATGTCAAAATGCGAACGTTTTTGAAAGTTTATACAATGAGTAGCAAGTGATTTGTTTTTCTTTTGTTTTTGAAATTTAAGTCTATAGTTGCCACGGTTTTGTTTTTTATTTTTTTGAAATTTGAGAAGTGCAATTTGAAAGTGCTTGAAGTGCTTTGTAAACACATTGTAGAAGATATTAAAAAGTTTTTAAAATGAAGTAAAGAATTGTATTTTATTCCTTTGGTACATTAAAATCGTTTAAATAAAGAAAAAAAATGTAAAAAATTGTTTTTATTAATATTCTACACAAGATAGACAAATTTCATAAAATAAAATATTCGCTTTTTTAATATTCTCGGAATCATCTCGAATTCTAATAGAAAGCGAGAACTCGGATCCGAGATCTCGGTTCCGTTTTGAATTCGAAACGAATGCTAGTCCGCTCTGTGGCTTATTGGGTAATTGTGACAACTATTTCGCTCAATTCGAGAGAGCACCAATACTTACAAGACAAAATAAAATGTGACTGTGTTAGAATGCCCAGCCCTGCTCTAAGTATATCCGCAAAAAAATAAGTACAAAAACCTACTCAACTCATATCGCACGCAACCCGACTCATACTCACTTATACGAAGCTGCAATGCGGCGACTCATATGAATCACGAGTCCTAAATCACGAGTCGGATCGGGTAAAGTTTGGGTTTTTCGGGTTTACTTACCCAAACACTCGGGTTCGGCGCAAATACTCAAATCACTCGGGTCATTCTGCCACTGATATAAAGCAGAGCGCAGTAGAGCGCAGCAGTGAGAATGAATGAGTTTTTTTGTATTTGCTTTGTGCTTTTTTTCCTGAGCACTTAGTTAGAACCAATGGTATAATAATACAAGGTAGCATTGACAACTGCTTATTTTCTCTTCTACAAGAAAACATCTCCTGTCAAAAACAGCTTTTTGTGGAAATGCATCTGCAGCTGCTGTGGTTGTTGTTTTTTTTCACTTCAACGTTTTCAACATTGCTTGTGTTTTCAATGGCGGTTTGTTCGCGTTCTCTTTTTGAATATATTTTTTGACAGGAGATGTTTTCCCAAGCAACTGTCAATGCTACCTTGTATTATTATACCATGGTTAGAACCAGAAAAACATGTGTTCGTCTTGTGTTGTTTTTTCTTTTTGTTTATGCAGTGCTATGTCATGAACCAACAAGAGAAGATCAAGTAATCAGCAGTGCGAGAAAAAAGTATTTTTTTCGTGATACGTCATCGGTCACAAAACAAGCTATATTTCATACGTTTTTCATGCAAAACATGTGAAAACTTAGATAAAAGTGGAAAATTATAAAATTAACAAGTTTAATTCGCTAAAAAAGTGTTTGTATACTTTGTTTGTTTATATTTTCATGCAGTAACGAAATTTAAAGTATTTGAAATGTATATTTAAAGTATAATATTTACTTGAAAATGCGACAATAAAATACCAACAACAAATTTTTAGCAAAAAACTCACACGAGATATGCGAGCGTTAGCTTTTACTTATTGTCGCTTAGAGACGTTGGCAGAGAAACAGCAGTACTCTGAGTACACTCAAAATATACTCGGATACAGCGGATATAAGTCCGCAATCGGATATAAGTATGAACATAAAACCTTTACTTGGTTTCGGTGACGGTTTTTTAGGTTATAAATAATGCTTGAGGAGTACACGAAATTCCCTTTTTTCAATTTTTGTCGAAAGTCAAGAGGTTGCCGGCTTCAAATGGCTATCAAGCACAAATTAAATGACGCAGCTTGCTCAAAATTTGACAGTAGTCTACTTACAGATGTGTGTTAACAGGACCAGTGTTGCATTTAAAAATTACTAAGCCGGGAATTCTAAATGTCACTGACTTATCAAATTGCCTTGTATATTGTATGTTAAAAATTCTTTTACACATTTTAATAAAACCGAAGAAAAACTTCAATTTGTTTTTTAAATATAAAGGTGTCTGGTTTTTTGTTTTGCATTTTTTAAAAGGACTGCACTGAAAGCATTAACGAAATCTTTAAATTTATACCTTTGCGAATACATTTTAAACTCCAACTCTTATTCTTCCAACGCTTCTGCCACTGTATTTTTTTTCTAATTTTGAATAAATTGCGCTATTATTTTTTGCTTTTTTTATCCCGATAGCTCTACCTTTATTGAAATTGTGGATCAAAGGAATTTATAAAATATACTCTTAACAAAAACAAGAAACCTTATTTCATCTTAAAAATGCTCATTTGTTTTTTATGTTATGGCAAACCCATGTGTTAAAAATAAAATTTTAGATTGTTTTTAATGCACATTAAAGTCACTGTCGTATAGGAGAGCTTTTATCACTCCTAAAAGTATGCAACAAAATACCTACCTTCAATAGCAGATGTTGCAAAACTAACTACATAGCGTAAAAGTGGTGCTGCTGCCAAAAAGAAAAAAAAAATATAAATGCAACCAGGCAGTGCCAGAGGGAACAAAAAACGGTAAGAATTTGATCACTTTTTACGACTTGCTGCGTCAGCAAAGCCTTTAACAACATGCAACAGGACGACGACAGCAACATGGTCCGCACAAAATACACGAAAATACTTTTACATGCAATTTTAGAGCATCTCGTTTTTTTTTATTTTTTTTTTTCGATTTTATTATAAACCATAAAGCTTGCGGTAGTACTAGAAGGAGTTTATTTTAAAATAAATTTTTAGAGCAAATTTTATGCTTGTCAGGTTGTAAAAATTTGGCTAGTGCAGGGAATTAGTTTCGCACAAACGTGTGTCGACAGTTAATTGTGGCTCATTTTTAAAGGCTGTAGGAAAAGCGAATAACTTGTACAAATTCATTTGAATCTTAGCATTCATACTCAGATTAAACTCCAAAATGTTTTTAATTAAGCTAAAAAAATTGCTCATAAAAGATTTTGTCTGAATTATTAATTAATTGCTGGTAGAGCAAAGTATCTTACGCTGTCAAAATTTATAAGTCAAAAACCACACTATCCTGACTGGTATTAAAATACGTTATGTGCCGTTATAAAAAAAAAAGACTTTTTGGCAAACACTTGGGAAAGAAACCTCCAAAATATGTGGAATTTTATAAAGTGAAGTTGCCAGTTTTTGTTTCTGACAACTCCGAATAGTGTTTTTTTTTTCTTGTATGCTGCTACCAGTCCCTATAGCATCCTCTGCACCTACATTCATAAAAATAAGCAACGCCAAACAGTGAGTTGTTTGCACATAAGTGGTAAACAAATATATAAGTAACTCTTACACGCAAAGAAACTTTTCGTTTACCGCAACTAAAAAATTCACAAACTAAACTTCGTTTGCGAGTTTTATTCGCCACAAACGAATATTTAGTTGTCATCAACTATTATCATCATGCTTATATAGTAACAATTTGTCCAAAAAATAACTCTGAACTATAAGCCTTGTGTGTATACAACGAAGAGAAAAACGAACGAAGTTTTCAGTTAGGAAGAACAAATTTTTCAATTCCTGCAGTTTAAAAAGCACTCGCGTTTATGACAAACTAAACTAGTTTCCTGCAACTAAATGACGCGTTTCTCGCAACTGACTATTATTATCAAAACTGTTGCAACGTTTGCAAATAACGATTTCAAGCACGACAAACAAAGTTTGTTTGCGGCTCGCTAAATGTGTTTTTTTTTTCTTTGCATGCAGATTTGCATTAATTTTGGAACATTAAGTAACAATACATTACTGAGCTTAAAAATCAGATATTTATAAAGCTAACAGTATTCTCTTTGCCGAAAGCAGATATTAGTATAGAATTTTGTTGTGACCATACACATTAAATTTTATAAATTTTTTAAAAGATTTTAAGTATAGTTTGCTTAGTTTTAAGTATCTTGAGTTTGTGGTGAAAGTAGATTCTTAATTTTAAACTTTTGAACACAAAACCATTTACATATAATTAAAGTGACTTGATTTTTATTGGTTTATTTGCATAAATTGTAGACTGTTTTATATTAAAGATCAAAACTGATGTTCAAAATAACAAATCAATAGACCCATTTTTAGTTTATTCATGTCTACGGAGACATGACATTCATTACCTCGTTCAAGCCTCTTAACCCTTTGACGACCGCTCCTGAACCGCTGGAAAATTCGTTAATCCGACAACGGATTCGTGTTAACCGACTCCAAATTACTAAACAGAAGTGTCGCAAAAAACAATTTTTTTTTTACGTGCAAAAGTGTGAAAAATCAAGGGAACTATATGGCCCAATGGTCGTCAACGGTAAAAATGTATACCACAATTTTCTCTCGTTGACAGTATGCGAACGAAAAGTTTGAGGTTGAATTTTGAATTACTGCATGAGAACTTGTTGGTTTTAATCTGTTTTAAAGGTTTACAAATGAAAGTTTAAAAAATTACCTTGCAATGATGGTACTTTGACCTCTATATGACTATTGGTTTAGGAGATATTCCCAAAATATTTAAAAAGATTGTTAAAAAACCCCAAAAATTCTTTCGTAACATCTGGCCTTCTATGTAATGTACGGAATAATGTTTGACATCCAATGAAAGATTGAAAAGTAACCTTTCCAATGATGGTACTTTGACATCTTTACGAATATTCAAAATATCATAAAATAGGTTAAATTTTCCCAAAAATCGGATCTTTCATTTGATGCAGAACAAAACTCCGTAACAAAAAAATTGTTGGGATTTCTTAACGAATTTTTGACCTATTTTGGAAATATCTTTTGGACCAATAGTCGTAGAGTGGCCAAAGTACCACCATTAGAAAGAAAATTACACTTTTGATTTTGTGTTTTTTTTTTTCAGTATTACTACGAACACGATCACAAATCAAAGACCAAATTCTACTTGCGTCTTTTCTGCGATCGCTTTGATTTGAGTGTGTACAATCAGTGGCGGATCTAGGATTCACCAGAAAGGGGAAAGACTGAGCTAACAGTTTTATAGTCCAAGGGGGAGGCTAAAATGGCTTTTAGCGCGTTTTTCAATTTTTTTCCCACACAAAAAATTCTTCAAGGGGGATGGTGGCTAAAGCCTTATCAACCCGTATATAAATCCGCCGCTGTGCACTGTGGTTACAACTAAATTTCTACTTCGAATAATGATTCATTTTCTGTATCTGCATTGGAAGTCCGCGGGCAACTGGCTACTCAAATGATCAAAACAGTCACCAACCGCGAAGTTGTAAGACAGGTACCTAAGAGATTTAAACTTGCGGATATTACTTCCTTGTCCGATAATTCTGAAAAAGTGAAACGGGACGTAAGGGTATATTTTTGCTAAAAACAACACAAAGGCATAAATCAAATATTTTCCTTACAACTCGTTTTTTTTCCGTATTTAAATTTTATTTATACCACACACCTACACATATATTCCATACAGCTGAAATAGCCGACGAGCAGCAACAGCATCACACTCTGTTCCTGCAGTTTATTTCTTACAGTTGCAGGTTTCTTATAGTTCTCGTTTAGTTTTTGTTGCAAGGGTAATATAGCCTGGATGTTTGGCCAAGATTCTTTGTGAGTGCGATTGGTGATCGCATAATAAAATTATATAAGGTTAGAGTGACAACCGGGCATTTTCTCACGAATGTCTTGCACCGATTGTCATTTGCCTGCATATTTTTCTTTTTATTTTGTTTTCTAATTTTTCCTTCTCTAATTTATACTATTTTGACATTTGGTGCCATAATATTGCAACAACTGTCAAAAATAGTATAATTTAGAAAACGAAAAAAGTAAAAAAGAAAATAAAATATACAATCCAATGGCATTTCATGGACGCAGCTCTTGGGAAATATTCAAATATATTGTTTTTTAATTTCAATATTTTTATATGAATTTCCTTTAAATGGGCTAGTTTTATTTTCAAATAGTAAATATGTGAAAAATATTTAAAAAAAAATTCGTGCATGATTTTAAAATATTTTTTTATTAATTCTGTGTAAATATTTGAATATATTTTATTTGATTAAAAAAGTATTTAAATAAATTTTAAATATTAACGTAGTCGATTTAAGCAATTGCGTTATTGGTGCAAAAATTACTCGCTTTTTGGATAAATTAAAAAAGTTTTTGGATAAGTAAAAATTTTTTTCTTAGTGTAATAGAAGGATATCACCAATTGGGAACTCAATACTGAGTTTCATTGTAATTATTTACGGCATTTACTTCCAAAGCTATTCGATATAAAAACTTTGAATTGAATGAGTGGTGCCACGGCCCCTTGTCTAATGCTCGTTAAATTTTTCCAGTCGAAGGAAGTCGAATAGGAAGTTCCTACCAAGGTTCATTGATTTGTGACTTATAGTTCGAAAGCTATACCGAAAATTTCGGCTGCTGAAAATCGCCACGGCCCTAATTTCAACGCCCATAAAATGTAACCAGTGGAATGGTACATGTGATTTGAGGTCGCATAAAAAGCGGGAAAAATGCGGGAGGAATTTAAGTTACTTCTCAGGCCAGAAGGGCAACGCTTTAATCCTTGTTACTCCACGGTTTCTATAAAACATGAAGAGCTTTTCAGGCCATATAATCGGCCCAGTTCATAGGATAAACGGCATAATCGATCCCTTCATGTACAAAGACATTCTCTGAAATGTCTCATGGCAAACCCATGATATCATAACCGTTTTACCATTCTGGTCATATTATCAACTCGCCAAACCTATCAGACCACAACAATCATACCATAACTTCAAAAAGAAACTTTTAAAGAACACTGAGTGATGAAAACCACGAAATAAATCAACTAGATCAGTGCTCATTCTAGAGCTATAGCATCATAAAATAATATATGTCTTAATCTAGTTTGTACTCTTTTGTAAAAGTAGGCGTACCAAACTACGTTTTAACATCTGGATAGTACAGAATAAAAATTAAATTGATTTTTCATATAACGCCCAATATTGTTAAAAAAGGCATTTTAAACTATTTTTTAAACCTGAAGGGCTCAAGGTCAGCCCAAAACCTGAAGCCTCAAATCAAATTGTTCTCATGTTAGTGGTTATAGAACTCTTGTAAGGGCATTTTTCAATATCATTTCCATTTTATTTTGGATTTTTTATTCTATATCGGTATAAATTAATCACGCCTTCTTTATATTAGTAGCACTTTCTCGTACAATATTGGAAGCATCCTATGTCTACAGGTTCTAAGCACAAGTATCAAATATTTTCACAATTATTGTATCTTTACATCTTACCGACATTTTGGCCTGATTAGAAGTACACTCTGGTTTTTAGCAGAAGTTTCCGTACGGATCTATCCACATAAATTCCAAGTTTTATAATCTTAGTATAGATAAGACTCTAATTAAAGCATTTTAAAATTTCATTTGCGGTTACTACTTGAATGTCTAATGTATGGATCTAAATAGGTTTAAAAAAAAAAAAATTTTAATATTTGTGTTCGGTACAACTCACTGTGCGGCACTCCAGTTCCGCTCAGTCGCCAGCCCCAGTTGTGTGTGGCATCATTTCGTGCTCGCCCATTTCTAGGTGGAATGAAATTTTATGATTGTCATAAATTTCAATGCATTCGGCGGTTTTTGGTGTTTTTCGTTAGGTTTAAATTTTTATCTTTTTTTATTTTTCCTTGCACTGGGTACCATTTTTGCGCCTCGTTGGCTCAGCTCATATGTTCATAAAGCATTTTTTACGCCAATTCTGCTGGGGAATGAATACATAGCAGCTTGCACAGTGGCATAAAATAAGCTATAACTTTGCTCAAAATTCTCTTCATACATGCCAAGCTTCTTAGTTAAAATTTATTTGACAAAAATAGTTCTTTAGCCCACTGTTTTGCTTCTTCTTATGCGCCACGTTATTCCTCTGTCGTAGCACACGCGTTTACCAGCAAATTTTTATTTTGTTGTTAATTTATTTTTAAGGATATTTTGTGTTGCTGCAAACATGTGCAATACTTACTCACACACACCATCACAAAAACAAACGCACAAACACACACTTGTTCATGCTCAGTTGTAGCTCTAGCATCATTGCAAATGTTAAAATGGCGTAACTTTTTTATGGCATTTTTTTTTTATTTTTAAGTTATCCTTGTTTGTAGCTTCGTCGTCCTCGTCGTCGTCGTCGACCTTTGTTCCTTCTCTGAGCTCAGGTGAAATTGTATTCATGCTATGTATTGCATATAAATTATTTTATTGCATTTCCATTCCCAATTTTTTGTTGTTTAATTATTTTATTAATTACTTTCCTACAATTGCAGCTGTATTGGTGGCACCCTCTGGCCATCTGTGTGTGTGTGTGTGTGTGTGTGTGTGTATGTGATTGTGATTGAGTTTTGGGTAACTATAAGTTTTCATTCTGCCGCAGGCTATCGAACATAAACTTTTCACGTGTCTAGACTTTTGAGTACTCTCTCTGTTTGATGTTGTTGTTGTTGCTGCTAATGAGAAAAAATTGTAGTATTTCGAGTGAAAGTGGGGCCATATATTCAATTGTTCGGTTATAACCTCAGTTCAAAATAAACTATAATTTTATTTATAATAAATTGAATTTTATACGGCCTTGATTTTATTTTTGTCTTCTTACTTATTTACTTACTTATCTAGCGGTTAGAACCGTTGATCGGTTTTGGCTTTGTCTAAATTTGCGCCAGCCATTTTTGTTTGCTTTTGTTGGCGCCATATGGAAATACCAAGTGTCGTCAGGTTGTCTAACACTTGAATCTTCTTGAAGATGTGGGTGTCCTTTTCTGCGGTGACCATCACCGGACACCGGGCTTATACCGGTAATTAGTGGGATCGCCTTTCTTGTAAATTGGGCAGGGCACACTGAGGATCCAAACGTCTATAATTGTGAACTCCTGGAATTATACGAATTTTTTGACTGTTTGAGAAGTAACACCTCAAGTTACAAGAATGAGTTTAATTTTACCAAAATCTTCCTCTACCAGCTCATGAGATTCTTTGTTTCTTGATTCTAAATGCACGTCCCCTACAAAACAAAAAACATTGAGATTTTCTTTCAAAAATACTTCAGGTTATAGTAGATGGCGTACGGTGTACTTTTTTTGATACGGCCTAGTCCACAGCAAACCTTGAAATCTTCTACGCTGTTCTGATGCGAAAAATTCTATTGAAAAAAGGAAAAATATAGGAAAAGTATTCGAATAAAAAAAAACTCACACTTAGGTACTTCCGGTTTTTTTTTATTTTCTAAAATCCCATGACTGATTCTGAAAGTTAAGATTATTCTACGCCAGAAATAAAGGGTTCCATACCGAAATGACATTTTTATAGCAAAGTTCAAAGATTATCTTATCTTACCTTATCTTATCTTATCTTATCTTATCTTATCTTATCTTATCTTATCTGATCTTATCTTATCTTATCTTATTTTATCTTATTTTATCTTATCTTATCTTATCTTATCTCTCTTATCTTATCTTATCTCTCTTATCTTATCTTATCTTATCTTATCTTATCTTATCTTATCTTATTTTATCTTATCTTATTTTATCTTATCTTATCTCTCTTATCTTATCTTATCTTATCTTATCATATCTTTTCTTATTATATCTTATCTTATCTTATCTTATCTTATCTTATCTTATGTTATCTTATCTTATCTTATCTTATCTTATCTTATTTTATCTTATTTTATCTTATTTTATCTTATCTTATCTTATCTTATCTCTCTTATCTTATCTTATCTCTCTTATCTTATCTTATCTTATCTTATCTACTTTTGTCTTATTTTATCTACATTTGTCTTATCTTATCTTATCTTATCTTATATTATCTTATCTTATCTTATCTTATATTATCTTATCTTATCTTATCTTATCTTATCTTATCTTATCTTATCTTATCTTATCTTATGTTGTCTTATCTTATCTATCTTATCTTATCTTATCTTATCTTATGTTGTCTTATCTTATCTATCTTATCTTATCTTATCTTATCTTATCTTATCTTATCTTATATTATCTTATCTTATATTATTTTATCTTATATTATCTTATCTTATCTTATCTTATCTTATCTTATCTTATCTTGTCTTATCTTATCTTATCTTATCTTATATTATCTTATCTTATCTTATGTTATCTTATCTTATCTATCTTATCTTATCTTATCTTATCTTATCTTATCTTATCTTACCTTATCTTATATTATCTTATATTATCTTATCTTATCTTATCTTGTATTGTCTTGTATTGTCTTGTATTGTCTTGTATTGTCTTGTATTGTCTTGTATTGTCTTGTATTGTCTTGTATTGTCTTGTATTGTCTTGTATTGTCTTGTATTGTCTTGTATTGTCTTGTATTGTCTTATATTGTCTTGTATTGTATTGTATTTTCTTGTATTGTCTAGTCTTGTTTTTTCTTATCTCAAAAAGACACATTTAGAACTAACGGTTTTTATAACTCTAAGTCGGGGTGTTCTCAACCTTTTTTGGTCGCGTCCCCTCTTTCCATGTTCACGTCAAACTCGCTTTCTGGTCTTTAACACATAGATTGCACTCCAATTCGTATGCCGCATTGAAAATAGTTTTATTGTTTTCGAAATATTCTCCTTTATGATTAATACATTTTTTCATGCGGTCAAACCATTTGTCATAACATTCATCCTACATATTCTGCTTGAGACACCTCCAAAACATACTCATCAATGGCTTCTTCTGGCATCGAGAATCTTTGTTCACGTACTTTGTCCTAGACGTGCGGGAACAAAAAGAAGTCATCAGGTGCTAAATAGGACTGTAAGGCAGATGACCCATTATTCGATGTTTTAAGTTCTCAAATGGCATTTCTGATGAAGAATAGTTCTTTGGTGCTTTATTTTTTTTTCACGGAGCACTTCCGATTGAAATATATTGACCGTTCTACTTGCCCCAAGTGGTAACGTGGCCATATGACCTCTTTTTTTGAAAAAACAGGCGATCATTTGCTTAGCAGTGCTACGAGCTTGAACAACTTTTGTTTTGGTTTTGGTTCTTTCGGGCTCATACGCATAGATCCATAATTTGTCATCTATCACGATTTTATGTACGTCTTTTGAAGCACCGCGATTTTATTACTTGAGGAATTCAACGTGAACAACTCTTTTTCACAACTATGTGTTCATATTAAATGAATGCTGGTTGCGATCATTACTTTGCAATATTGTGCAATATTTCAGTGTTAAGGACCCTATTTATTAAAAACCGATTTAGGGGGTATTTTAAGAACTAATAAAATGTTATTGACAATATCGCAATTTGGGATTTTAAAAACTTAGTTATCCCTTTTAGAACTGTATCCAGATATATCAGATTGTTAGTTCCCTGATTCCTGCCAAAATGATAAAAAAGGCTACTAACATGATTTTCAAATCATCCATGGAACTTACTTTGAATTCGTTCAAACGTTGGAAGTGTAAAATTCTTAGATCCAATATATCACTTTGGCTGTTAAGGGGACATATAGGTTACAAATTTTAAAAAAAAATTTTGTTCGGGAATTCTTTTTCATAGAAGGAAAAAAGATATCGTTTTTAAATTTCGCACATATATTTATTAACATTTAAAGAATACAAAAAATTTTGTTCAGAATTTTTGAAGTGGTTTTTGACGTTAATTCATTTTTTTTTAAAAAAATGCCAAAAAATTGATGGTGTGCAGAATATCACCAGTCTGGAACATCTGAGGAAAAAATAAAAAAAAAAGAAATTAATCCTTGTTTAAGTGGCCACCGCCTGAACTAGGATAATTTTTACCCGCCGAAAAGAAACAAAATGGCGGCCATTTGAAAAAAAATCGATTTTCGAGGTTACAAAAACGGTCGCCATTTTGTTTTTCTTTTTTATCTTTTTTCCTTCTACGAAAAAAAATGTAAGAAAATGCAGTTTATTGAAATTTACAGTTGATTTTTACAAAAAAATATGTATTGCTTTTAAACAATGTCTGCTGTGTAAACGTTTTCAGTTTTTAAATATTCAAAACTATCAATATGTAGTACGTTGATAGCAAAGTCTCTTTCAGGCATACCTCAACAAACAATTCTTTAAAATTAAAAAAGTTATCTGGCTGTAAGGCACTGCGAACGATCAAGTGGGGACGAATTCATATTCGAAAAGTTCCCAAATTCTGAATAGGCAAAATTAAATGCACACGTACCCTTTTCTTTGGCCTCCTCTCATCAACCGAAAATAATCAAATGTCTGTTCTTAGCTTTTGGTACATGAAATTATCATTAACTCCCCACAGCCCGAGCCACCACGCAAGGCAAGCTTGGTCCACATCGCCCTCTACCACTTCGTAAAGCACATAAAGCAAACGATTTTGTAGTAATTTGCGCATTGAACAGTGTTGCCAGAAATTTGCATTTTCTCTGAACCCAAAGGAATTTTTGTCATTTGGTCTTTCGCATTCGTTCGTTTGCATTGTTTTCCAACGTTTTTTGGATATGCTGCTGCAGTAGTTAAAAATAAACAAACAAACAATCCAACCAAACGACCAACAAACAAAAGCTTCAAATAGTCATGAATGCTCGTCGCATTGTGACAATTTGGTACAATCGACCAATCCTAGCTATCCTTAAGAGCTGGAATTTTTCCTACACAAGAACGGGTTTTTGGCTGAAATTTTGGAAAATTTGTGACATTTGGAGCAAATGGAATTCACAGAAGGGATAAAATTTCTACGCAAAAAACAAACACTCTTTCAGGCCGGAGTGGGTACACTTTGTCCAAAGGGACATTTTGCGGTAAGCTGCTGCTATTGCTGCAGCAAACAAAGGAAATTTACAACAATTGCTTGAGAACAATCGACACATAAAGCACATCATCGATAATATTCTTTGTGTATGTAAGGAAATTAATTGTTGTATTCGAAAATTTCAATGGGCTGGCTGAATATTTTAATGGTTTTTCGGGAATGGAAGAAATGTGGCTTCTACCTTTTAATAAGATTCAACTTCAAATAAAATTTCAAAAATGCACCATATATTCAAAGATGTTTTAGGTATGTTTGAAGAACTTAAGGACATCGAACAGAAATCAAAATTTTTAATTCACTTTTTTCAATAAACTGGGTGTTTCATTAGGTTTTTAGTGTTTTTTTTTAAATACTATAATTTTTAATTATATAAAAGATATCATGTGAACGGTATTTGCTTTGAAAAGCAAGCAACCTCTAAAGACACTCTTGAGTAAGCTGTGCCATAATTTTCAAATTGTAAAAAAGTCTGTTAACAACAACCCTATCCACTGACTTTTTTTTCTCTCACGTTCCCGATATTCATCTTAATTTTTACTAAAATGTGTTCTAGTAGAACTTGGCCTGTTCAAGGGGGGAAATGACAGAAAATTCTGAAGAATTAGCATTACCTCTATAAACCAAAGATGTTAGTTTACTAATGGACATTCCTGTATATTATTTCAAAAGTAAATTTTTCCCAAAAAAACAATAGGGGTATTCTCTATGCCTAGGATATGCCGTTGCACGGTGCAAGAATAGGAAATGTTCAATCCGCCATTGTTGTTTCTCAATTGCATCTATTATACATTTCCTATTCTTGCACCGTGCAACGGCATATCCTAGGCATAGAGAATACCCCTAATCATAAAATCCTAAATCCTTAAAAAATTGATCATTTGCCGTAAGACCAGAGAAAAATCTCTGGATTGATTGTCTCTAATAATTTCCTCAGAATGGCGACTGATGTTTAAACAATATCTCTAATGGGGGGAAAAAAAAAAACTGATACCATTATCAGAGATTTTTCACTAGTGGAGTCTTGATTGATTTTTATGTGTAATAGGCTTTTTAACCGAATATGAAAAGTTCCGATAAGGAATTTCATGAGACATTTTAACTCATTTCCTCAACCCATATTTCTGCAAAGAAATGCAAAAATCGCTTCAAACTTGAATAGGGGGATGTCAAAAGTAGGCTTCATGGCACAATGACGCTTGAGAGATCAACAAATGTATGTATAACGTCATGCACTCAGTTAAGAAAGAGAGCATTAGATAACGGGACTGCGGAACGCGTAATCTTGTTTCTATCATTCTTGGGGTGACTCCATATAACGCACAAGTTCGTACTTTTGCTCACTTGCAAAAATCTCTTTGCTTACGCATAACTTGGTTGATCCTTTAAGCACGTTTGCTCTTACTAACACAAAATTCGTCAAGGATATAACAATTTTCGTCAATTATAAAACATTTTTTTTAAGTGTACTTATAGTTTTTGAGAGATTATGAAAAGTTTATTCTTTCAATGGTTCACAGTGTCTCGCTAGACTTAAACAATAGAGTACTGAGGGTAGATTTTTTCTAATGTGGAAAGGAAACACAAAAATATCAATAAATGCAAAAGAATCACTTAAAAATGATTCCAATCACAATTTGCAATCATATAAATTACAATTTTATGCTTGCAGGATGACTGAAAACCTGTTCAGTAGGTGGGCTAACTCTGTGTTAAAACTTACCCAAGCGTAGTACACATACAAACAAGAACGTATCGTCATAATCAGCTGTGATGGCATCATGGCGTCAGAAAGAGTGGCGTCACGGTGTGAGAGAGTAAGAGATATAGAAAAAGTGAGAAGGAAGGAGAGGCGCGGAGAGGGAAATACAAAGTTCTCAGCAACTGCACGCACCACACTATATTAATGATTTTAACTACTTCGGCTTGTGGAAATCTACAGATTATATTATTATCGTGATCCTGATAAACTTACCTTTCCTTAATCTGACGCGCTCGAGTTTTTCTAATGATGGATTCTTATTTACTGTTCTGATCGGCTGTCCTGTAAGTACGCTATATCAAAGGTTCATGTACTGAACAGAGAAACTGAACAGAGTGCAAGGTTTCCCCCCTTATGTTATTCTGCTGCGCTCGAGTAAATTCAAAAATCCCCGCTTGGGATCCCCTACAATTAGAACTGATAGTGTTCAGTAGATAAGCCTGTTCAGCAGGTGGGCATCATCCCCTACTTTTTTGCAAAGTACGAACTTAACTTTGGATGCGAATTTAAATAACGACACTTCGAATTAAACTTAATTTTTAAGGAAATCACTTTGACATTGACTTGTAAACAGAGAAAAGTTTAAAAATTTAGGAAACATTTTAAAAAATATTATTAAATTTAAAAAATGCATAAAAATTATTTCATGTGTAAACTCCGGAAATTCATCATGAAATTATTGAAGTGTGCAAATATGAATGACTAGCGATTCCCTACGCGCGTTGCTGCACCCGGCAAGAATATTGAAAATAATAAGTCAATTCAAAACTTTTATTAGTCCCTTAGTCTGACACAACGATGTCCTGTGATTTTAATTTCCATAGTTATTCTATATAGAAAATCGGGCCACACCCCCTTTTCCAATGCACGTACCAGTTCTCCAGTAAAAAGACTCAGTATGGAGGCAATTGGTAACTCCATACTGAGTTTTATTGTCATGCGACGTTTAGTTCTAAAGCTATTCAATATCAAAAATTTGATTTGTGTGGTCGAAGCCATAACCTTTTCCTTTTCTTATGCTGCCCGTTCCAGTTCTCTTGTAGAAATACATTCTTCATTCTGAGTTTCAATGTTATGTGACTTCTACTTCCAAAGCTATTCGATACCTAAATTTGAATTGTATCGGCAGTGCCACGCCCACTTGTCAAATGGTCACTCAATTTTGCCAGTCAATGCACACAACTAAATAGTACGTTTTTACCGAGCTAAATTGATATGTGACGTATAGCTCGAGAGTTATACCTTAAATTTTAGCTGCTGAAAAAGTGCCACACCCTTCGTACAACGCCCATAAATTTTCACCAGTGGAACGCCACGTGAAAATTTCATTCGAATATCAAATTTCGATGCTGTGTGGCCTATAATTCCAAAAATACTCGATATCACTTATTCGCACAAGGAAGTATCCAATTTGGTCTAATCGTTTTCAAGTTTTAAGCAACCGAACAACCCAAGATAGATAAGAATATAGATATATATACATAAATAAGATAGGGGAAACCCCCAGCATATTTGTATAGCTCTCCCCCCCATTTGTAGTACTGTTGCCAACAGTAAACATATGAAGTAAAGTCCTAAATTTTTGTCTGATAAGACCCAAGCCGCTGAAATATAAAATTTGTATTAATTTGTGGGTGGTTAAAGGAGGTGTGGCAAACATGTTTACATACGAACCATGGTACAGCCAATAAGAACACAACAAAGAAAGCCTCAAGCAAATCGGACGCTCCGTTCTTGAGTTATGGAATAACAAACACAAATCACGATTTTTTTTATATATATATAGATATGGGAAAATCTTTAAAATGACATATCTCCGGAACCAATAGGCCGATTTCGTCCTTTCCCAACTTTTTTAACGTACCCTGAAATTTTGGTTGAAATCGGTCGACCCGCTTCCGCAGTAAGTGGTGACATACAAATGTACACTACTTTTTATATAAATAGATTTCATATTTACAAATATAAACATACTTTTCCAGCTATAAACAATATAAGCTATTCTGCTATTCCTGGTTAGCTAATATGGATTAATTACTTTCATCAAATTAGCATTACCATTATTTTGTCGTGGCCGTGGTACTATCACACATAAAACAGAGGCACAAAAATAGATCTTGATAAGTATCTTATCAATACTTCAACCTTTGTAATGTGAGCTTAGCAACACTGCTAATAAAAGCGTTTAATCAGCTGCTTGATAAGAGATGACAGCACCGCTGCTACTGTTTGGCAGCACTGAGTCTGAGTCGAAAACAGCAACAGCATTTGTCTCATTTCCTCGTTCGTGTTTTCGCATAAAGACGAAGTATCGCTTATTTTGCGAGATTTTTGTACTACGTCATAGACACTGAATTATATTTATTTACAAATGCTTATGTTTAGACACTGAATTATATTTATTTACAAATGCTTATGTTTACATATTTAATTATTTTTAGCCTTTTACTGTAGGGAATTTCATTAAAAAAGAAATAGATTCTGTCTATATTACAATTAACATTGTTGTTGCTTCATTGGCTCATTTTTTCGGCAATGCTTATAAGCAAGGCGTAATCAAAAAGAACTTTAAAACACACAATGGAAAAATAAGAAAAAGCTTTGTACTGCTTAATGCAGCCTTTATGAATAATTTTCCGTGAAGTTTTTTAGATGGTATTTAATCTCAAATTTTAATAACTTCTTAGGGTAGGTTTTAAAAAATAAAGTATGCAATAGCTTACGTTAAGAATGCCGCTTTGAATTAGTAAAAGAATTATTAAAATCGGTTCGTAGTTCTTTAGGTTAGCGTACACGAAGATAAGTGATAAGCCTTTTATATAATAGTATAAAAGATATATCGTTGGAAAGGTGCATCAAGTGGTATCCAAAACATTTCAAGTTTGTGTTTCGGATATTCGGATTTTATTTTTATCCAAAATTATTACCATAGACCTACAGCACTTCACAACATTTCAAGAATTTTTCATGAAGAATTTCCGAAATTTGCAAATAATATAATTTCTATGCATTTTTTTAAATTTAATAATATAGGCTTAAATGTTTCATAAATTTTTCAACTTTTCTGTGTTTCGAGGTCAATGTCAAAGTGATTTCCTTTAAAATTAAGTTAACTTCGTAGTGCCATTTTTTAAATTCTATCCAATGTAAAATTCGTACTTTGCAAAAAAGTACACTAAGGGAAAAAATATTAAATTTATCCAAAAACTTTTTTAATTTATCCAAAAAGCGAGTCATTTTTGCACCAATAACGCATTTGAATAAATCGACTACGCAAATATTTAAAATTTATTTGAATACTTTTTTAATTAAATTAAATATTTAAACAGAATTAATAAAAAATATATTAAAATTATGCACGAATTTTTTTAAAATATCTTTCAAATATTTACTATTTGAAAATAAACTATCGCATTCAAAGAAAATTTATATAAAAATATTGAATTTAAAAAAAAAAAAAAATTTAAATTGAGTATGTTATTAATGGTTTTATGGTATTATTTACTTCATATTGCGTTCATCAAATGCCATTGCCTGTATAATTTATTATCGCTTCACTTTTTTCGTTCTCTAATTTATACTATTTTTGACAGTTGGTGCCCTAATATTGCACCAACTGTCAAACATAGTATAAAATAGAGAAAGAAAAAGTAATGTCCAAAATATATTTAAGTAGAAGCAAATTATGCATGTAAATGACAACCGGTCCAAGATGTTCTTGAGAAAATACCGAGTTGTCACTCCACCCTACATAATTTCATTTCTTTGCCAAACATGCATACTATATTGCTCTTGCAACAATAACTAAATGAGAACTATAAGAACTGCAAATGCAAGAAATAAACTGCAGGAACAGAGTGCGATGCTGTTGCTGCTTGCTTGTATGGAATATGTGTGTACATGTGTTGTATAAATAAAATTCAAATACGGGAAAAAAACGAGTTGTAAGGAAAACATTGGATTTATCCACGTAAATATTTGAATAAAATTTAACTCAGGCGTGGATAATGCTAATTTGCGTTATTTCCCTTAGTGTATGAATTGAACTTCGTATGCAGAAGAAATATTGGTTTGTGTCTTTGCTAAGTCATCTACGTATTTATAAATTTAACTTCACGCAGTTTCTGGCAGCTATCTTGGCAACACTGAAATGCGTTGTGGTTAAAAAAACCATAAAACCAGTTATTGCAAAAAATGCTTTAATCACTGTGGGAATAATGCGTCCAAGGACATCGAGTTGAGCTTATTTGAAAAACAATAAAATTAAATGTTTGCCTCAGAGCACTTCAAAATGAAACACTTCAATACAGCAGGCTCAACGCCGAAAAGTATGCACTCATATTATTAACAGCAATCCTTGCTTAAGCACACACACAGCTGCACACATGAGACTGCTTTTTATACTGAAAAAAAAAAATGCAGAAAAGTGGCTACTCTACAGCAACAAAAATCCAACAAAAACAAGAACACCGGTGAAAAAACAAACGACGAAAAAAACGATGAACAATTTTAATCTCTAGACGATTTTCAGATTAAGCTCACACGCTCGTTCAAACAATAGCTGAAATGGAAAAATACATCAGAGATGGGTGCTTGTGATTTGGTGCCTCCAAAAAAAGTGGGGGCAGTGGTTCGTAATGGCTCTAGCTATGCGCGTGGGTGGCTGGCTGGCTACCCACTGTTATTCATTGGTTTTGAACACTGGCCACAAAATAGCAATACATAAAATGAGACAAAACAAAAAAAAAACTGTTAAAAGAAAAACAATCAAATTCCAAAACAAAAACAAGAAATAATATTCATTGGCAACACTGGCAATGTCACTATTGTGGCTGCCAATGTCATTGTTATACCATACAATTGTTTTGTTGTTGTTGTTGTTGTAGTTCTTGCTCTTGTTCTGTTGAAAATAAAAACCGCACAAACACGGGAATTACATTTATTCGTAGTCGATTTATTTTCTATAGTTTTCTTTTTTTGTTTTATTTTATTTTCAACTTTTTTCAATAAATATTTTTTAACAGTGAGCATTTTTGGGAAAATGAATGGATTTTTTGAGTGTGTTTGTGTTCATTTCACAAAGGTGCTTGTGCATTGTTTGGCATCTATTTGACGGTGTGTGTGTGTATGTGTGTGTGTGCCTGTTGACCATTTTTATTATTTCCAGCTTAAGGCTTGTGCTGGTATGTGTGCTTGCTGTGGTGGCTTAAAATTGATTGTCCGCTTGTTATTTCGATAAAATTAAGAGTTATGAACAATGAATTTAAAAATAAAATTCATGCTCTAAGCACAGCACAAACAACCTTAACATCATTAAAAAAATTAACGAGTTTGGTTTTCATATTTCACCCTATATCCATTTTTATATTCCAAAGTCTCCGAGTGGAGATTAGTTCATCAACACGTGTAATCGATAGAAATTCGAAATATGTAGAAATTTAATTTTTTGTAATTCTTGATGTATATGTCATAGGTCTTCAATTGGCAAGGAGTCAAATTCTTAATCTTTGAACGTTTTAAGCTGTCAAGGTCATTCCTGGTCTTCCAAATCGTAATTCCACTTTTAAAACGTGCTTTCAACGCGAAAGTTGAGTTGACGCCAAAACAATAAATCCGGCAATAAATTCGACAAATTCGAGAAAATGTTGTCATTTACACTTAAATCAAATGGCACACCGAAAC
Organism: Pherbina coryleti; assembly: GCA_943735915.1. NCBI lineage: Eukaryota > Metazoa > Arthropoda > Insecta > Diptera > Sciomyzidae > Pherbina > Pherbina coryleti. The sequence goes on along the minus strand of OX030950.1, from coordinate 22,975,756 downwards.
TGATGACTAATGACAACAGTTTTGAGGGAAAATTTATGTAGAGGGAAAAATGTACTGCTTATGACATCTCTTATACTAAGAATTACTTTCAACCCCCAATAGTTTCGCTTTAGTTAAGAAAAACTTATTTTTCGAAAAAAATAAGAATTCTTTGATACGCATTTTTTCTAAATCAAAGCAGAACTATACTGCCGTCCAAAGAAAGAAAGTCACAAACGCCAATATTCCAAAATTGAGATAAGGACAGATTCGGAACCGTGAATGAGTTATGATTTTTGTGTTAAGCTAAGAATACCGATTTCCAACTGGAATTCAAAATAAATTCAAAATATCTCAAAACTACTAAAATGGAGATATGACTTTCTTTCTTATGATGGCAGTATCAGAAGAATCAAGTTCTGCAATTTTAGAATCAAATTCAAATTTTATTTTAAACTTTCAATTATTGTTGAAAAGTTGTTTATGTTTAGGTTTCTTAGTCTGAATTGTGAACAGTAAATTTTCGACAAAAATTCGACTTCTAAATCAATTTTGATTTTAGTTTCATTGAAATAAAATTAAATACAGAAATAATGTGAAAAACATATGTTTTCCATAAAAATTTGGTATTACTTTAACTTTCCTAATGAATTCGCCACCAGTTCTCTCGCTCAGAAGAGAGCACAATGTCAGCGATAAACTGAAAATAGAAAAAGGGTCTATTTTGGTGTCAAGTGGCAAGGTTACTTTCTCTTCACTTTGCCTGGATTTTTTGTATGGAACTTTCTTGATGTGTACATTTATATTCTTCGTTTTTCTCTCTCTTCGCTCATGTGCGACCGTAACCGAACTCATGTTGTTGTGTAAAGATCTTCTACGCTCTTATTTACTCAGAATGAGTGTAATAAAATATACATAATTTTACCAATTAAAAGCAGGTAAAATTCTATAAAAAATATTGCCTATTTATATATATATATACATACCGACGAAGGCAACATTGTTGCAATGAAACTATATAGTTACTATACTATCATAAAAATCTCCATAAGAAGCGAATGTATAACAACTCAAACTTATGTCGTTATATTAGTGTCGTCACCAAAGTGTTCAGTTTAGTAATTTTATGAATTAAATGTTCAAAAGTGCAATTCAAAGCGGAGTGCAAAGGCACTTTTAAATAATAAGAAGCCTACCTTAAGGTGTTAAAGAAATTAATTTTCTTTGCTTGACTAGTTCTTAAAGTTTTTTAGATATTGCCAATAATAAGCACCATTGAAATGCTTAACTTTTGTGCCCAAAAGCAACGCAATAAATATCAAAACAACAACAAACACAATGAAAGCAAATAAAACAAAGCAAAAAAGGTACATTTGCACATGCCAGAAAGTATGCAATAGTTTTATTGATAGACACAACCAACTTTGCGCACTGTTGTCGAACTTATGTTGCTACATGTTGCTGTTATTGTTGCTGCTTCTTCATGGGTCATATACCAGCAATGCCAGCGACATTTTCCTTTTGCTCTTATTGTTGTTGTTGTTGCTGCTGACAGACAATATGCTTCATTTCCTTCCGTTTCATTTGTTATTTATTGTTATTGTTGTGATTTCCCGAAGAAAAGTCGAGCAGGAAAAATCTTGGCTCATGCATATGTATGATAGTATGACCGCATAAATGTCTGTATAAAATTTTGTATATATGTATGTATGTGTTTTTGCAAAAATATAACTGCTATTTATGAATGCATGAATGTTAAGACTCGATTATATTGAATTGCAATGCAAACCCATTGATATTGAAGACGGAGGTTGT